>CBVK0100932667.1:0-12297 GCA_900067695.1 Picea abies | reverse complement strand
TGGTCAAGTGGAAAGGGCACCCAATAGAAGATGTTAGTTGGGAAAATGAATTTGATATCTAGAAGCATGGAAAGTCGATGTAGGAGCTCATGGACAGGAGTCCATGATTTTTTTTGTTCAGGGGGAGTATGATGTAGGAGCATTGTCAGCAAACATGCGTGGAAGGACAAATCAATGCCTGGGAATCATTTTGGAATCTCAAACGCAGGGAGTTACGAAGAATCTTTTAGAGCTGGTTGGAAAAATAGAAGAAGATCAATGCTTGGGAACAGAATGATCATGAGAGATCAGGGAGTTTCAATATGAGTCTTGAATGTAACTGAACTTAGGTAGCAGTTAGTTTTTTGGTTTGGAGGTAGATGAGTAGTCCAGGGGAACCCTAAGGACCCTCTGAGTTAAATAGAGGTTTTGTACGCCCAAAAACCCTAAGGACCCTCTGAGTTAAATAGAGGTTTTGTACGCCCAAATGAGACTATTGAGAGTTAGTAGGAATTTTCTGATTTTTAAGTTGTTGTTTTGATATTAGCTATACCCATTTACTTTTGAATGAATATGACAGAGGAAAATTGACCCAAATGCATAGTACTGTTACTGCTTGCAATTCTCTATTATTGGATTTTCATAAGTGAATGAATTTCGTTATGAATAGATGAAACTGTGAATGTCAATATAAGTTTCAATTGTTTCTCTTTTTTTGAGTGAGTGCAAGGTGTGCACATCGAACGAAAGGAGTGTGTTGACAGAATATGTTTTGATTCCAAATCTTAGAAGAGATAGCATGAAACTTTCCCTTTGCAAGAAGTGCAAAGAGACTGCTGCAAGGCGTGCACAGTCACCTGCAAGAACTAAGCCTTGTGTACGAATCTATTGCAATAAGTGCAAAGATATGGAAGCTCAGGAGGAGGAGATACAACAACCGCTAGATAGGCTACAGGGAGAAATTTGGTCCATCAAATCAGATTCCAGAAAGGAGGAACACACACAAGTGGAGAACAGATCTCATTCGTCGAATCTAGACATGAAGGACCAATAGTTGTTGGATCCAAGTAAGGTTCACATATCCTAACCCTTTGAAAGTTCAAAGGAGAGGCAGAATTGTGAAATTGCAAAATTCTGAAGTCTATAGGAATCATCCATGAAGAAGGGACAAGTGGTGAGAGATAAGCATTTCGCTAAATTCGCAATCAAGGGAACCAAAGGCAAGAGTTGTGAAAAATCATGAAATTCAAAATCATGAGGCCATCTGGACCATCGAGCCACAGAGAGTTAAGGACCGTTGATCTGACGTGAGGATATTTTGGGAAATCAGGGACCGGAAGAAGGGAGGTGAGCTATCCTTCAACTTCACGAAATGCGAAGGAGACAGTAGGAACATTGAATCATGTGGATTTTGGACCATTGATATGACATGCGTTGAGCCTAGATTTCGAGTTTCAAAAATAGGGAGGACTAGAAAACAAGCCTTCTAGGGGCACGAAACGTGAAACCATGAAGTGATCAAGAGGTTGGGCCCAGGTCACAGTGAGGGGTCACATCGTCGAAGGATAAGGTTGGGCCCAGGTCACAGTGAGGGGTCACATCGTCGAAGGATAAGGGAGGATCTAGCATATGCTAGGCCCCACATCAAGATTTTGGAAGTCTGAGAATCGGAGTTGGCTCATATGCAAACACCCGACACACGAAGTCATAATGCACCTTTGGTTAGGCGAGTGGTCATGTACCAGAAGGAGATTAGCCAGGGAAAAGCTAGTGCTCATTTGGTGTTGAAATTTGAATAACGCTCAAGAGAGGGCCTGTGGGTCTCATACGGCCAGTACATTTGGAGAAAGGACCTATGTAAGTTGATTTAGGGTCCAGCTGAGAATCGAAGAATCGATTCGACTCAGTATCTTGATTGATCCTTGACCAGGAGGTCAGCATCCCCAATGGGAGAAAGGGGTATCTGCATCAATAATCTATCTAATTGCTTCGCCAAACATTTTGGACACATATCCACTAGTCAACCTTCGTTGATCAGATCTCCAGCCCTGTCGGCATCGAAAAATCCATGTACACTTACTTCAATGTCAGCTTCAAGCTTCCCTTGGTAGCATATAGCATAATATTTTGTGCCACAAAAATACCTTAACACTTTCTTGATAGATTTCCAATTCTCTTTTCAAGGTGTTTACCTGTATCTGCTAAATACTCCCAATTCTTGAGAAATGTCTAGTCAAGTGCAGACCATCACATACATCAAAATACCAAAAACACCTACATAGGGAAAATGTACCATGTCCTCTATTTATTCTTATGTCTTTGGACACTATTCAATAGTTACTCTTTCTCCCACAATAATTTTCACCTTGAATAGCTTGCAATTTTTCATGTTGAAACAATTCAAGATTGTTTCAATCTATTTCCTCTAGTTCAACCAAATATTTCTAACTACTTGATATCTCTTGATCTTCATTCCCAAAATGAAGTTCTCTACACTAAGATCCTTCATGTCGAACTTGGAGGATAGTTTCTTATTGACCTCCTTTAATGCATCCATGTTGTTTTTTACCAACAAAATGTCGCTGACATACAATGCTACATATATGGAATTCCCACCTTCTTCCTTGGAATAAAAAAAGTGATCTACCTTACTTCTCACAAATCCCAAACTAATGATGTAGGTGTCAAAGTTTTGGTACAACATCCTTGGTGATTGTTTTATACCATAAAGGGACCTCTTCAAATTTCACACCAACTCTTTCTTTCCCTTTACTTCAAATACTT
This sequence comes from Picea abies, assembly GCA_900067695.1. Classification (NCBI taxonomy): domain Eukaryota; kingdom Viridiplantae; phylum Streptophyta; class Pinopsida; order Pinales; family Pinaceae; genus Picea; species Picea abies. The sequence goes on along the minus strand of CBVK0100932667.1, from coordinate 9,534 downwards.
CATGTTGTTTCATGTATATTTCTTCTTCCAAGTCCCCATGTAGGAACATTGTCTTCACATACATTTTCTCTATCTCAATATCGAATGTTGTAACATACAATGCTACATATATGAAATTCCCACCTTCTTCCTTGGAATAAAAAAAAGTGATCTACCTTACTTCTCACAAATCCCAAACTAAGGATGTAGGTGTCAAAGTTTTGGTACCACATCCTTGGTCATTGTTTTATACCATAAAGGGACATCTTCAAATTGCACACCAACTCTTTCTTTCCCTTTACTTCAAATACTTCATGTTGTTTCATGTATATTTCTTCTTCCAGATCCCCATGTAGGAACATTGTCTTCACATCCATTTTCTCTATCTCAATATCAAATGTTGTAGCCAAAGGCATTAGTACTCTAATGGAAGTTGATTTGCAACAAGGTAAAAAATATCATTGAAGTCGACTCATACTTGGGAATATCCTTTCGATATCAGTCGAGCTTTGAACTTCTTGAATTAACCTCCTGCGTTTAGATTTTTCTTGAACACCCACTTCCTCTGCTAGGAATTGTTGTGTGAGCTTGCCACCAATTAGCATGCCTCTTTCATTGTCCATTAGTGTCCTCTTCATTCTTTCAATGACTCCATTTTGTTGTGGGGTATATGGTGTGGTGTTTTGGCATGCTATTCCACATTGCATGTAGAACTGCTCAAAATTCTTTCCACATAATTCACCACCATTTTCAATTCTCGACACTTTGATATTATTATGTGCAATGTTTTCCAAAAGATATTTGAACTCTTTTAATTTCTTGAAAACTATGATATATTCCTCATAAAATATATCCATTTCTTCCTCGAAAAATATTCTATGAAGGAGACATAATTATATAGGGATCCACCAAGTGAAGGGACTATTACAGGCCCAAACACAACACTATGAATCAATTCTAGAATCCCATTTTCCCTTGTCTCTCCATATGGGAACCTAAATCGATTTGTTTCCATATATGCAATGTTCACAAAAATTGATTTCCAAATTACAATTAGGGAAACCGTTAACCATACCTTTATTGTACATAGATCAAAGTCCTTTTTCTCCAATTTTTCCCATCCTATGGTGCCATAACATGGTTGGGTAAACTTGACAAAGAAATTTTGAGTCATTTTGAATCGACTCAACCTGAGATGAGTTGAGTCAAGTCAACTTCAATAAAAACAATGTTGTTACATCCCGAGGAGTCGACATTCCCTAACAATTTGTATATGGTTCCAATTTGAAATCCTTTCATTAAGACCATCACACCCCTAACCATTTTGCACATATCCTTTTGAAGTAAAGTGTGCACACCTACATCACTCATCCTCCTAACAAATATCAAGTTTCTTTCCAAACCCAAAATATGTAGCATACCTGGAAGGGTTCTACTCCTCCCATCCTCTAGTACTAGTCAGACTCTTCCTCGTCCAACAATTTTGGTTGTCAAGTCATCCTCCAAGAAGAAATCTCCCCCTTCATATATCTCATATTTGCATAACCATTTCTATGAGGTTTCATATAAAATGATTCTCCTGATTTGATCAACCAAACATCCTCATATAACTATGTACTAGTCGATGCCACATACACATTTTCTCCTTTATCTAGAGTAGTCTTTCTCTCTTTCTACTACTTCTCGTGGGATCTTGTATTGACTTTCGTTTCCTTCGACTTGCAGTCCCTTTTATAATTCCCAACTTTATTACATTTTCATCATCTTATCCTCAACTGAACTAGGGATTTATATCCACCCTTTGACTTAGACTTTCTACTAGAGAATTTACCTTTATCTATGTCGACTAGTAAACTTCTCACCGTTAAGGCATCTTTGAGTGATCCTTCTATGTTATTTTTTCTCATTTCTTATGATAATAGAGATGAAACCATGTATTCTAGAAATAATGTGTTCAAATTACTCCCTATATCCATGACTAATTTATCCCAAGAGTCTGGTAAAGAACATAATAGGCTAGCACATTTCTCCTCCTCAATGATTTTGATATCCACAAACAATAATTGGATTATTATAGTATTGAATGAATTAAAATGCTCAGTTATCGAGCCCCCATTTATCATCCCTAGAATATATAATTTATTTCTAATAAAATATTATTTACCGCAGATTTTGATAGGTACAATATTTCCAACTTGTCCCATATTTTCTTGGCCAAGTCTTCTCCTGAGACATTCACTAGCACATAATCTACAAGACAAAGTTGAATCATACTTCTTTCCATTCTATCAATTTTCTCCTATTCTTCCCCCGACATACTTGTTGGAATGGTACCTGGACATACCATTTTCCATTGTTCTTTATCTAAAAGGAGGTTCTCAATTTTAATCTTCCAAAGCTCAAATTTTTGGCCATTGAATTTTTTGATCTCGATGCTCGAATTGCTTGCCATTCTTTCAAGAACAAATTTAAATATCTCTAACTTATGACTCTCATTAGAACTAGGATTTGGCTCAGATCCAAGAACTTCTCAAATCTCATAATGACTTGGATTATCTCTAATACCACATGTTAGGAGATATACATCCACACTAAACCCACTAATAAAAGGGAAGATAAATTTAAACAAGAAAGTAAATAACAAACACAGTACATAGAGATTTTACTTTGCAAAACCCAAACAGGAAAACCATCATTCCTTGAGAATATTTCTCTCTTGTTGTCTTATTACTTAAAAATAAAGAGTTACATGACTAACCTTTGCCTACACATAAGACATAATCACCATCATAATCTCTTTCTTTACACAAGAACAACCTTGCAGCCAATCTGGCCTACATCTACATGACCAACAACCTTTTGCTAAAGAGTAGCAAGAATGTCCAAATATTGTTTAACATAATGAAATTACAATGCACCTTATTTATTTTCTTTATAGAATGTAAATCTATAAATCATGGTGCCCAAAAATAGTTATAGATCCACGTAGATCATTGGATACAAATCCCATGAATCTCGATATTTTGTTACAGTCGACTTCAGTTAGATTACCAGTCGGCTACCAATCGACCTCTAGTTGGTATTCAGTCGGTTTCTAATTGAACATTATAATGAGCTCTTGTTGGATAACATTTCAACTTTCTCGTCGATCGCTTCGGCTTCTGACTTCCTGGTCGATCACATCGACCATTGAATTAACCATCAACTCTACTTAACTCGTTGATCGATCCTTCACCTAGTCGATCCACCTCAACTAGACAATCAAATGATTTTTATTTCACTGCAAAGAATATAACATCCCAACAATTTTGGTTCTTTGTTTTCATATTCTCAACATCCTGCAGATGATTCTTCTTCAATGCCTCCAATTCAATTTTGTGTTTCTAGGATTTCTCACTAATTTGTTGTTTGAACTCATCTTCAATTTGAGTCCTCTATTGTCTAAGTTGTTCTTCTAAATATGATAACCTTGCTTTGTATCTATCTAGAGTAGCATTAAGCTCAATGGAAGTGATGCAAGTTTCATCTACAAATGCACTTAAAGCATAGGTTGTGTCTATTTCATTTGCTTGGGGATCTTGGCTTCCAATATTCCACTCAATTACCTTGTATGGTGTTTCTTTGTTGGGTTTATCTTCTATCTTTTGCATCTTCACTTCCCTCTTAGAAATTTCCCTTTTGAATTTGCTAAACAAATATTCCCCCAGGGATACCACTCTGTCATCAATATCCATTAGCTGTGAGGATGCGAAAGAGAAACCAGGGGTTATGGTGTTGAGTGGAGTGCTTGAATTGGAGGAGTTTGAAAAGGTAATCCCTTGTGTTGTGCCCAAAATAGTTCCTTACCTTGGTGAAGAAATGTATTTTTCAACATTAGCCTCTTGCAGTCTCTTTTGTTTAATCCTTTCTTCCTAATATGCCTCCTCTTGTTTCCTCTTGGATTATACTTCTTTTTATTTCTTCTTCATTTTTTCCTCTATAACTTTTTGAGCTACTACTTCTTGTTTCTTCTCATCCTCAACTTTCTTGTTTTCTTGTTCAACTTTATTTCTTGCCCCTTTCTCTTTTTTTCTAGATTCTTCCTCATATTTCCTTTTCTTTTCTTACTATTTCTTATTCTTTTCTTCCTCTGTATCCTTTTGAATTTCATCCTCTTCTTGTTGCTTCTGCATTCTTACCTACTCCTCTACATCCAATGCATTTCACCTGTTCTTCTTCTCTCTCTCCCCAGGATTTTTTTTTGGCTTCATCTTGCTCCTATTTAGTTGCTAAGAATAGTTCCCTTTTTTCATGGATCATTTTCCTTTTATCTTCTTGTTTAGCCTATAATTTCTCTTTTTCTTGACTATCTTGAATGTCATCCAATACTTCCTCAAAGGGAATGGCTCCCTAGAAAATGGTATCCATTACATTCGGATCATTTGGAAAAGGGAATACCAATCCCAAAGCTTTGATATGTTATCCTACCACACCTATTGGATCATGAACCCTATAAATTCATGTGCATAGACTAAACTATTTAAGAGTTGTGTACTCCTTCCTCTCATGTGGGGAATTCAATAAAATAAATATTTCAACTTTGATGGGAAATCTAGGCCACATTTTCTTTGAACTTGAAGATAAGTAGGTAGTGATACTTACTTTAACTATATTATAGGAAATTTCCCTAAAAATTAATCTATCAGGGACATAATTAGGAATTATATGAGGGTCATAGGTGCACCCAAAAATCTTGATGTAGGTGTAGCATTTCCCCATGTACCACACCCCTATATCTCTAAGGGATTCCATGGATTCTTGTGACAATCTCTGAGGTAGTTGATTAAATGTGGTATAGAAAAATGGATCCATAAACATGTCTCATATATCATAACAATGTTTTTTATAATTATTTTCCCATAATTCTAAAAAATATATATTTATAAGGGGTGATTTAGGGTTCCATCTTCAACCCATCAAAGGAAACGAAATAGATGAACATACAACATCAATTAAATAGGTGGACATGTAAAAACTTGGTTTCTTGCTTACTAGAGAATCTTGAACTACTACAAGAATGTTGACCTATAAAATCTCAGCCCAATTAAAAATGTGCCCGGCCTCATCCACATAGTGATCTATTGATACTATTACGATATTTCTATCCTATGACCTTGGGTCATGTCACAATAGAGTGAGACCATATACAAAATATAGAACCTACCCTCACATACAACAATGTTGTGAGAAAAAATAACTACTTAGAGGAGAAAGAGAGAGACAGAGAGAAGGAGAAACCTCACACCTTGAATCCTATGTATAATTTCGGTCCTCACAATCCACCTTTGATTTTTTTCCTTATCTCTTATGGCATCAACCTACGAAAGAAGACCAAGTATGTGCTACAAAAAGGTAGTTATGAATTCCAATTATACATATATTGTGAAAATATTCAATTATATGAAGAAAACTAACATATATCAAGAGAATGAAATCCATTTACACATGTATGGAGGGAAAGAGAACTCTTTTATTGAAAATGGTAAAAGTGGGTAGTTACAACATGAATCAAACCACCAACACTACCTTGAAACCAACTTCCTAGGTTCCTCCACTAGTCCTTCAAGCATCAGCACAGAAATATGGACCTTATTTTGATGACCCAAAATGGATAGGAACACACCCTATGGTCATATAAGAGAGAAGAAGGAGTTCTATAAAATAAGTTCTATATCAGAGGGATGTTACTCAGAGGATCAAGGAAAATAGGGAAACTTGCAAATTCGTCGGCATAATCTTCCACCTAGGTTGTCCTCCTCATCCATTCCCTCAAAGGTTCCTTTATACCATCCTCAAGGGGTTGAGGTGGTTGAATTATGTTGTGCATGGGCCAATGTAATTTTGGGAACGAGCCCAACCAAAAACCTCACCCAAAAAATGTGGAATTATTTCTTTTTTCATATTTTTTGAGGGAATCCACAAGTTTTAAACTAGCAATTCACATTCATCTTTGGTTTTCACACAGGTGACTTGCGAATGGAAACAAAATTTGTGTTTTTTAGATGAGATTGATTAAGGAGAATGGAGTTTGAGTTTGCAAGCCAAGGAAAATTTTAGACAATGTCACAAATCCTTTGCGGTGTGGCAATTTGTGTTATAACATATGCCCCCTAATGTGAGAGGTCATAATAGAAACTAATGGATGAAATACATTATAACTCCGAGAGGTGAGGATGCATTGAAGTAGAGACAATGAAATTTCCTAAACATTTGATCCAAGAACATAAACCGTCAACACATATCAAGTAAGAGTATTCTCTTCCCAATTTGGGCATACCCATGCTCAGGAATGATGCAAACATGGCTGCCAAATAAAGTACATTGTGGATCCATGGAATATATTAAAGTATTACTAATTTCCATGCCAAAAAACAATACACAATGGATCCATGTGATATATATATATATATAAAGTATAAATAATGGACACAAGGAATACACAGTGGATCCATGCCAAAAGCATATCATAACCACGAATGGATACACAATGGAGCTATGTCTCAAAATCAAAATAGGAAGATATCCAAAACCAATGGAGTGAACAAGATGATCCTTTGCAACTACCAATGTATGAGGGGTGGTACAATATGTCATGTAAGAGAAAAAATTATGTGATGCTCATACTTTACCCGAAGTCTTCAAAACGATCCATCGTGGTAAGATTCTACACCATGTGAATAGACGTGTTGTGGTCGAACATAGTGAGAGAAAAGTTGATTACCGATCATTAATGTATACTGTTAAGAAATGTGAGATGAACCACCGATGATGATAATGATCATTAAGGTACCATGTTACAATATAACAAGTGTGAATGAATGAGCTGGTGTCGAACACCTAGTAGAATCTATCTAGAATGGGACATTGATGTATTCCCACTATCAATAGTGAGGGAACATGCCACTAATGACTGCAAACCCCAAGGTACTACAAATAAATCTAAATACCTATCCCGTATCAATATGTGATGAATTTGAGAGGAAGATATCTATTAGAAGGAAGGCATCCTCGATCATCAATCATGAGGGGTATCAGAAGGCTAAATATTTGGAAGGACTTAGATGAATAGATTGTAAGGCCCACACCAAGGTACGACTCTGGCATGCACCATAATGAATATCGCACAACATAGACTCTCTGAATAGTATCCCATAATGGATACTACTGACAAAGATGAGGAATAAACCAATGTGGTCAAATGGAAACCAAGGTATCACACAAATCCCTATGTGTGATGTTTTTTTTTAACATCAAACATAAGGGAAAACACTCAGTCAGTGACTAATGATGGTTTTTCATCTATTGAGCACAAGGTCACCTATCAATGATGGAAATAGGCCCAAGATGAAACTCTAGTTCATAATCTTAGATCAATGTGTCGGAGTTGGTAAGAGCAGACACGCTGGAAAAAAGCCAATGGTGACCTTCTATCCTAGCACAAGTGAGATACAAATATACTTGTGATGATGAGGTATACTTGACTGACATGGGAAGGCTGAATTGAAAGCTCAAAAACTTGTTGCAGAATGGTCAACTTAGAATAAATTTTCCCTTGAACAAAAGCACAACACATTATGTGACTTAGGCAGCATGGATTACAAATTGGGATACATTCGTGATATAAGAGGTGTCAAAAAATGCTCCATATGGCTGGAATAATAACCAATAAGAGGATATTATGCTCAACAATGAGAAAAAGTATTCTAAAGCCATAGTAAACCAAAAATATTGAGACATTGACTCAAAGATTATGCTTTGTTCAAGGGAGACAAGACTGCTTCCAACAAAATAGATAGACAATTTCCCCACTCTTTTTTTTTCATATTAGTAACACTTAAAAAAAGAATAAAATAATTCCATAGTACAATGGAGGAAATGATTGTCTCATGCAAAAAAACTAGTTCCAAAGTGCAAGGAACATACCTATGATCATTGCAAGGAAGCATGTGCAGGATAAGGACATTTAGGGGATGTTTCCTCTCAGGTTAAGGTGTTGAGTCGAAAAGGAATAAATTGCAAGACTAGAAATTGGTAGGAATGCATAAGCACATGATTCGACAATAGAAGGCTGAAGCCGACATTAGGCCTAAAAGTGCAAGTGGTTAATATGCAATGCAATAACAACTCAACAAATTTCTAGAAGACTTGTTGGTGAGTTAACCAGAAATACATTGAGAGGAATTCATGATGCTTCAATGCAAATACATGGAAAGAATAATGAGGGCTTATGAGCCTACACGAATATTGCAGCATAAGTGTCAAAAATGTCAGTGAGGTACTAAGTATGACACCCATGGAGAGGTAATATCTACCATATGTAAATGAAACCTTTAAACAACTTAAAGGGTGTAGAGTCCCTAATGAATGGGGTTGATCCTATGGAAGATATGTGGTCAATATAGATAAATCCATTATGCAGGTGGAATGGAACCTACCATATATGTCAGTAAAGAACACAATACATGTTGAAGAATCTGAAGAAATGCCAACATAATTGGCATGTATGAGAGGGAGTCTTGTGGGTAATGCCCAAAAAAAGACTAAGAGGAATATATGAAGCTTCAACACAAATTCATGGTGGGACTAAGCATGACTCCCAATCCTAACATAAAACTTGCAACATGAGCACTAGAATACAAATGTATTCTAAGCTAGGATTCCCATGGAATGTAGGCTCTACCATCAATGAGACGACATTTTGAGCAGAGAGGCAGGTTTATCTCGCAAGTTATTGGGATATACCTTAAGGAAAACTGGATATTGCAACTGTTAATGCAAAAAGTGAAAGTTTTATAATCCTTATCCCAAAATGCCAATTATGAGAAAACATTACTTGCCCAAAGTCTTAAAAAAGACTCAGTCAACTGAAATGGACAAAAAGACACCCAAAGTATAGTTGTACCACTTGAAATGGAAACCATAACACTAAAATACTACATTGATATTAGTTTGAATGAGGAAAAATGACAAAACTATGGAAAAGTGGGTTTTCAAAAGTTGATAAATAGTAACAATTTACCATTTACCATACCATTTTCACCATTTTACCCAAAATTTTCCAAAATTGACCAAAACCCTCTTACCTTGGATTGGATATTATGGGATCTTGGAGCGAAGGAAACACAATTCGTCTATACCAAGTAAGATCTGTTTACCTTCCTATAAATTTCATCCTTTAATTTTTTAAGTTTTCATGAGAAATTAAGGGATGCGCCCCCTTTTTCTCATGACTTTTGCATATATGTGATTCATTCTCAGGTGAATAGCAGATATCTATGAGTAGATAAAAGGAGAGAAAAAATTGAAATATTGATCCCTTTTCTTCCTTGCATTTTGTAGGATGGCTATCCATGTAGAGAGAATAAGCATAAGAAGTTGACAATACTGTGGTTGATGATGTGGATTCCCCAAATGCTCTTTGCCAATGTGGAATGTATAATTTTTTCTTGACAAGTGTCATGCGTGTTAGAAAAATAGGATCGTGGAGCAATAAAATAAAACAAATGTGGAAATAAA
>CBVK0100932662.1:1151-14133 GCA_900067695.1 Picea abies | reverse complement strand
TCTCATAATTTCGCAAGAAATTCAATGGTAAGCTCCTTAAATTATGTGTTTGAGTAGTGGAATTAAAGAGATTTCAATAAATTGGATTTTTATAAGTCCATATTGTAATGTAATTTGGTATTTTGAGATGATGAAGAACAATCATGCTATTTAAAGGGACTTTGAAGATGCAATGATGTATACCATTTACATATGTAATTTGAGTTCTTTTATTTTTTATTGTGTCATCTCATTTATAGTTCAAGTTATTCACTAGTTTATGGGTTTATGGACAAGTAATACATTCACATGATATTTTGTAAATAGTCAAGCGATCTTCATTTTCCTGAATCTGGTTGGATGATTATGTGTATTTAATAAATAATTACATCTAAGAATTTTTTGGGCTGAATTGATAGCAGAGTTTGTTGATATTTTGGTTAAAATTGGTATGAGAACCCGTTTGGTATTTTTAGATCAATGAAAAAGTATAAAAGGGAAAGCATTGAGAAAAAGAGTGTGTGTGAAAAATGGATTAGCAAAGATTGAATTGCGAAATCAGTTTCAGATCATCTCATCATTTCCAGGATAATTTGTTTTTTAAGACGTTTCACACCTTGAAATTTGGAAGAGACAGAGGAGCAATATTGGTGTACATGTGGTACAATTTTCACATGTTGGTTCGCTATACTTTCAACGATATGCCCTATGGAAGTTAGGTTCCTGAATGCTCCTAAAATCAGTTTCAAACAGGTCATCTTGACACTTTCGCTATAACTTATTTTCTAGGATGTTTCAAACCCTGAAATTTTGCAAATGTTGGTTCGTTGTACTTTCTGAGATATGTGTTTTGGAATTTAGGGTTATTGAATGATCTTGAAATCAGTTTCAAAGAGGTCAGCTTGGAATTTTCATTATAAATTCTTTTCTAGGACTCTTCAAACTATGAAAATTTCATAGAACAGAGGGGACATACACAAGTACCTTAGGTATAAATTTCATAAGCACATTTGAAAAATTGGATGCGTATCATCCTATACAAGTTCATTCTTGGGAAGAGGCCCAAAATAACAAGGTTTGAGAAAGTTACCATTTAGAAATTCAAATTTTGGTTAGACCTGGTAAAGGAAGAAGTAGTGAGAAAACATGGTGAAGGAAATAATAGTGAGTAGAGATGGTTAAGGTAGAAGCAACAAGCAAACCTAGTGAAGGCAGGAGTAGCAAGTAGACTCAATGAAGGTTGGTGCAACTCACAAAAATATATTGGTGTCTCTTGCTAAGTTGGTGCTTAGCGGAAAGGATTGGTCTCTACAAATATATGTAAGAGATTGGTGTCTCTTGCTAAGTTGGTTCTTAGCGGTGGAGATTGATGTCTCCAGTAAATTGGTGTCTATGATAATTTGTAAGAGATTGGAGTCTCTTGTTGAGTTGGTGCTTAGTAGTGGGGATTGGTTTCTACGAAGATCTGTAAGAGTAAGTTGGTTCCTACCAGGATTTTTACCAGTGGGGATTGGTGTCTCTAGTAGGTTGGTGCCTAAAAATAATTATAAAGAAAATTTTTGTGGTTTTCTCGTGAAAGAATTTCCATGTTCAAAAATGTGATTGTTTTATTCTAGTTAATGAATGTTTGAAAACGTAAAAAATTGTCTTATATTGATTCACCCCCCCTCAGTATAAGTGTGTTCTCAACAAACACGTTCTCCAAACCTCTAGGGACACATGGTGCCCCATCATCAAACGCAGATTACGAAGACATGTTTATAAAACCACGAACTATAACAACTGACTCGAGGACCTGTAAATACATGTAAAGTTAGTTATGATCGAATTATGTAATTGACCTATGGGTCAAGGTTGTCCCCATGGGGAACATATAAATATATAAGGTTGCAACTAGAGTGATAGGAAAGAAGAGGTTTTTCATAGAGACATATTGACGCTTGAATCCGTTAGGAATGAAATGACAACCTCACAAGGATGTGAATTCCCTGCGTTTTTACAGAGGTGGTACTCTTCTTTTATATTTTCTTGAGATTTTTAAATATTCAAAATGTTGGACTTGACAGAAGTCCATTGCAGTAATTCAAAGAAAAAAAAATTATAATGTGATAAAAGGAAAATGTTTTTGTTTTCTTCTAAAGGAAAGTTCTTGAGAAAGGACTAGGAATAAAAAACATTCACAGATTTTAAGCAAATAAGCAAAATTTCCTCACATCCATCATAGTTTAAGATAAAGATTTATTGACATAAAATAAAAAAGAAGATGATATGCATGGACAAGAGAACTTTAATAGAGTGGATACATGGGAAACACAAATAAAGATATTGATAGATCAACCTCAAATACTTTATATTGTGAAAACAGGGTTACAAAGCACAGTCAAGATTTTTCCCGAAGTAGTTCTCTTTAAATTTCAAAAATATATAGTTCATTACATATTCTTGAAATTGTAAATACGTTCATCTTAAATACTAGGATTGGGGCTCCCATGGACTATAAAGCAAATATATACAAGAAATAAGATTTCAGAAGGAAGACGGTGGGTGGTAGAAGGATCAATAAGACCTGGTACGAAGAAAAAGGGAGTTATCAATCTTCAGTTAAACCTTTCTATTAAAAGAGGTGGAATAACTAGATGAAGGACATGATAAAGAAAAGAAGGATATGATCAGTATAATCTTACTATGATGGTCACTCATGTCTTCATTTGCTTGTTGATGTCCTTTTATCGTTGTCATTGAAGGTTATAGGAACCGTCTCAATTGCTTCTTGCCCTTCATGTGTCAGCTTGTCGATGGCCTTCTTGAACCACTCTTCGATGTAACTTTTCATAGGTGCCACATTGATTTCATGTCGGATTTTAATATTGAATAGCTCACCCTCCAAGTCACGAAGATCAATGGAAATGCCATGTGATATTTCTTCAATATCTTGATTTTTCACGGAATAATCTACTAGCCAGTTATCTATGGCGTTCTCATCATATACAACTATGCCATAGAATTTTTCAATCACCAATCCTTTAAAAATCTCAACCTGCTCATCGAACTATTGTTTTGTTAGGAACAACGAGTTGAGGATCAACTTGGGATCTTGGACCTCGTTAGTGCTTCTAGCTAGGTCTACCTCCGTGAGTCTTTTGAATATCTCTTCTCTCCTTGTTATGGCTTGGTTGCATGCCTGAAAGATGTTGTTCAAGTTCTTTATTTTCTCTTTCCAGTAGAGATTTAGCTGCTTGATCTGACTTGGAGAGGGAAGGTATCCCTGTCTTCTCTTTAACTCTGGCATGTTAGTAACTTTAATACCAAAGGGTACCACTACATCAAGGTAGAAACCTTCTTCATTTTTTAGATCAACCTATAGATATTCAAGGAAGGCATGCCCCCTCGAGCCAAAATAAATCATGGTCTTTGAAATTTCCCAAGCTTTTGTAATCAGTGCCATTCTTTTCTTGATATTATTGTCCACGTAACTCTTAGCTGATGTGAGTAAGATTGAGGATCCTTTTATTCTGGTTGTGGGTGTGGCAGGTCCAAAAATTTCCAAAGGGCTGGCAAGGAGTGGAAGAGGCATCAAGGTCTCTTCAAGTTCCTTAATCCTTTCCTTCAACTTTTTATTTTATTCTTCGATATTGCCAATGGAATTGTCCAATGTGTCACCAATGACTCTATGGATTTTGGATACCTGGGAAGGCTGCATATTCTTTAGGTTAACCTCTGAACGAGATTTCCCCTTTTTATTCTTCACATCACTCCCCTTTTTATTCTTCACATCACTCTTCTCAATAATTAATTTTTTAGACTCTCTTTCAAAGACATCACTATGAAATACAAATGATTCTTCTTCATCAAATATCTCATTCTCAATAATTTCCAATGACTAGTTCTAGTGTGCCACGCCTCTTGGCTGGTCAATGTTAGGGAACATCTTCTCAATGTCAGCTTCGAGCTCCATATCCTCTAGGGAGAAGTTATTGATGTCATGATGCTCTTCTTCCTCTTGTACAATATTCTTCCTCTTCCACCTAAGAGGAAGTTTATGGGAGATTTCAATTTTTCCTAGAGGGGGATTCTTGTCTCCTCCACCACCTGAACTACTGTTGGTTACCTTCTTAGATGGGTGGGCCACTGGAGCACTGCTCTAAGGTGTTGAAGTCTTGGGAGTAATAGTTGGGTATTGGGCACTCTTCTCACTGTGACTTTTTCCTCCCTATTTATACAATTTATTGGCACTGAGTACCATCTCTATGTCACCAACAATGTGGGTAGGATTACCCAAGTTATTATCTTCTTCTTCTCCTAGAACGATATGGATAAAGGAAATGATAAAACCCATTGTTAACATATGTTCCACAAATATTCCATTAGGGTCAAACCCTCTAATCTTTTCAACATACTTGAGATTCAAGTTGTGGAAGTGGTTTGCAAATTCATCAATTTTGATCATACTCCTGAATACAAAATCCCCAATCTTCCAAGACAAAGGTATGAATTTCTTTTTTCATTTTTCATGAAAAAAGTGCAGCCATAAATTATATTGCCTTGCAACTTTTGTAACAAACATTTTGTCAGATATATGGCATGGAATAAAGGAAGGATTTTCCTTGGAACTTAAAATACTGAAGACATTGTAATTCTCCATTTTCTCCAAAGTCCCCTTTCTATCCAGGAATTTACTAGCTTGAGCAAATATTCTTCGGGTATCTCTTCCAAACAACAACGCTTTAAGAACCGAGACAAAGTCGTTGAAAACTTCATAAAAATGCAGGGAATTTTTGTGCCTCCATAACACTTGGTACCAAAAGGTCACATGTTCAAATTCACAATTCACCTTCTTGCATATAGACAACTTAGGAAATTGACAGCAATGCGCTATCGCGAAAACCAAATAAGAATACATAAAAAAATTATTATCCTTTTTATATTGAGACAATTGGGAAGAGATTTCAATGGAAATCAACTTCCCCCAAATGAAAATGACCTTCTCCTTGACGGTAAAATACAGGATGTAAAGAATCATACGAGAATTGATGGCAATATTTTCTTGGTCCATAATTCTGGTAAATAACCATGCAATTTCCCAAAATGCGTTTTTGAACAAACTGACCTGGAATTTGGTAATATCTTCAGGGATGCCGCAGGATTCTCCAATAATTCAAGTAAGATATCCATGTCGTTGTCATGTTTTTTCAGTAAGTCCCTGCAATCTTCACCTTTAAAGGTGATTGTTGGCTCTGGGAGTTTCAACATTTTACGAAACACTTGAGGCGAGAGAGAGACGAGAGAATGGTATTGGAGTTGAATCATTCACTGGATTGGTATATACTTCTTGGTGCACCAAGAAACCAATTCCTTGTAGTCAAAAACTTCAGGAACACAACCTGAATGATTAATTCCAGATGTCCAAATTACTTCCTTTTGACATAAGGGGATGAATAATAAGAGTATGCTCTAGACCACTGAAATTTTTGGTCCTCTCGTCCAAAAATGTTCAAAGTATCTCCACATAAATGTTGTCAAGTTGTTGCTGCCATAAGTTGACGAGAGCGTCCTTTTGATCCATATAATATTTGAAATGATCATTTAAGAGATACTATATAATCTTCTGCAAATCATGCTTTAATGTGGTTTAATAAGGAATATCCTTGAGCCCTTTGCCTATTAATGACAATCTTTATGGGACATGCATGATGAGTTATTAGAATTAAACCATACTAAATGTGTATTGGGAATAGAGTGAAGGTGGCAGGGATAGACGAAAGCAAATAACATTTGGGACTTTTTTGAACTCGCCAACCTAGGAACCCGCAAATCCAATGGTCAAAATGTAGATCGCGGATCTGGTGGGTACAAAATGTAGTTCACAAAACAAGGGATATGAAAGCTTGAAAACCGCCAACCTGGGAACCCACGAATGCAAAAGAGACTAAGTATAGAGTAATGTGGAAGTCGGTCAGACTCATGATGTGAGGGTGTGGATGAATATGTGGATCCGCGAGTCCTCCAACCCATAAACCCGTCGTTTTGGAAAACGTCTAAGTATAAGAACTAGAAAGGGAGAAAATAAAGGAAAAAGGAAAAGGGGAATTTGGTTAAGTTTAGAAGAGGGGAAAGAAATGGAGAAAAAAATTTGGTAAAATAGAGAAGGGGAAAATTTCAGAAGCGGGAATTGATCTCAACAACTAGCTCCAACTGTGGGATGATAACCCCCTGTGGGTTGTCAAGAATCTAGATCCTTTTATGACTAGGTGTTTCCGCCCATTGGGCTATGGAGTCAGAGTAAGAATATACAAAACGAAAAATAAAATTATGTACAATGAGAATGAGAAAGTATTAGGAGAATAAACCTTTCAAATGTTGTTGGTTTACAAGCAACATTAATCTTTTACCTTTCAAGTCTTGGTGCATATAGGAGTTAAAACTCAAGATCTTCTCGACGACGTATGGTCTGAAACATAGTGGTTCAAACTTTGTATGCATGGACGCTTTCTCCTTGGCCTTGTTCCAAAGTAGCACCAAATCTCCCTTCTGGAAATTCTTTACAGTTATGCTCTGATCAAAATGGTTTTTGATGCTCTGTTGCCTCCGAGAAGTTTGATTCATGGATTTGCTTCATTCTTGTTCCAACTTCAACAACTGGTTGATTCTCCTCTGGATGGGTGAACTGTCCTTTGTATCTTTAGTATTAACCATAGAAATCAACGCATTGAGCTCGAGGCTAATCAAAATTTTTGATTCCTTCCCATTAACCAATTGATATGGGGACATCCCAGTGCTATCCTTTGGAGTCATTATGCTTTCCCATAATGCATCTGTCAGCTTTAGATGCCAATTCATTTAATTCTTTTCAATGGTTTTCTTCAGTATCTGAAAAAGTGTTTTGTTTGTGGATTCAACAAGGCAGTTACCTTATGGATAATAATTCGATGATTGACCCATGATGATTCCATATTCTCCGAAGAATTTTGTAATCTTCGAATAGATGAAAATCGAACCATTGTCTGTGATAAATTTATCTGGGACACCAAACTCGACAAAATATTGACTTTGAGGAATTTAATTATCTCTTCAACATCAACCTTCTTTAATGCCACCGCTTCTGTCCATTTCATGAAGTAGTTTGTATATGTGAGAATGTATAAATTCCCCTTGCTAGACTTCAGATTAATTGGACCGACAACATCAAGTCCCCATTGGGAGAAAAATTGTTCTACAATTATGGGCTACAAAGGCATCGCGGATTTCTTCATTTTTCCTGAAAACTGCTGGCATCACAAACAATTCCTTAGTTTGGCATATGAGTCTCTGAAAATTGATGGCCAATAGAATCCTTCTCTTATTATTTTTTGGGCGATTGCAGTAGGTGAAAAGTGTCCACCATATTTTTCCTCGTGGAATTCTCTTATTAGCTCTTGGGCTTGATTTTCATCAACGCATCTCAATAGTATAGCATCATAATTTCTTCTGAATAATATGTCAACAATCATCACATATTGATTCACCTTCATCTTTAGTGTTCTTCGCTCCTTGGGGTTCATGGTGACAGGAAATTGCCCAGACCTTAAGTAGAATATAATATATCCGTACCATTCTAAATAAGCTAATAGTTCCCTGACTGAAATTGAAATCATTCCATTCGTCAAATCCCCAATCGCGATGAGATTACATAAATCTTGTCCTTTGATAGATTTTAAAGGCTTAATCTCGATATCATATTCTTGTATCTTTTCCAGCCAGTTAGCCCATTTTCCTTCTCTCAATTGTTGATTCAGAAGCATCTTCCCTGGTGATGAGGGAACATAAGAAATAACATGGGAGTTCAATATGTATGTGTGAAAGTGTGCTACTGCTTTTACAAGAGCCAAGGCATGCTTCTCCAATTTTGAATAACTCAACTCATAGTCATGTAGGGTCTTGCTCATGAAACTTATTGGGATTTCTTCTCCTTTGATATTCTTCTGAGTAAGAATGGATGTGACAAATATCTCTGTAGCAAATGAATAGATGATGAAATCTCTATGAAAATTTGGACTAATGAGGACAGCAGAAGTGGTGATTTCTCCTTTGATATTTTTGAGAGACTCTTAAGTATATGTTGTCCATTTGAACATCTGCTCTTTTTATAGCAACAAATTTATCAACTTCACGATACTTGCATAGTCAGGAACAACTCTTCGCACATAATTGATCTTGCCAAAAAATGATTGGAATCCCTTCTCGAATGTCGGTGGATTGAGCTCATTTATTGATTTAATTCTTTCCTGATCTATGTAAATCCCTTCCTTTCATGCAATATGGCCCAACATTTTTCCCTGAGTTACAACGAACAAGCATTTCTTTGGATTCAGAGAGACACCATATAATATACATCTTTCAAAAAACATCTCAAATGATGGATATGATCATCCATTTTATTTGAATGCACCGTCAAGTCATATTGATAGTCTGACATAAACTTTCCTATCAACCCGCTTAATGTAGGATCCATGGCCCTCTGGAATGTGGCTCCAACTTTCTTCAAACCAAAGGGAATTCTATCATATGCATATGTCTCCCAAGGTGTGATAAATGTTGTCTTTGCCATGTATTCCTCAACTACCAAGACCCAGTTATATCCAGAAAAACCATCCAACATAGATAGGCAGGTCGATCCAATAACTTGCTAGATAAGGAGCTCCATATTAGGTAAAAAAAAGTTATCCTTTATGCTTTCTTTGTTAAGGTATCTGAAGTCGACACACATATGGATTTCCCTGATCTTTTTTCTTACAATCACAAGATTTGAAAGCCAGTCAGAGTGTCTAATGGGATAAATTATTCCCGCCTTCTTCAATTTCTCGAATTCAATCTTTACCAGAGGTTTCAACTTGGGATTCATCATCCTTGTTTTTTTCTTCACAGGCTTTGCTCCTTCCCTCAAAAGAGTGATATGTTGGAATATAGTCTTATTGTAAGCCTTTAAATAATCATAGCTCCAAGTGAACACATCGATGATTCTTTGAACAAGGAAACATATTGATCAACTTCCTCTATGGTGCAATCAACTCCCAAGTTGACATATTTCGGGGAAAAATCAGTTCTAATATTGACTTTTCTTGTTTCTTGCACTTTTCGAATTGAAATTTTTTCAAGGATATTCTTAGCATGATCGTCTTTCATGAAAATGGATTCAAATTGTATACAATATTTGGGGACAACTGACAAGTGATCTTCTTCATCATCATCATCATTTAACAAAAAAAATTCCAGCTATTCATCTTCCTCAAACACTTGCAAGTACTCAATGTTATCGAACACGGATGATCGGAAATCTCTTTCTACTTGGAAAGATGTTTTTCTTTGGATATCATCTGGATTTGACAATGAGACTGCCAAAGCTAGTGAATCTTCCTTGTGATTCTTGTCCCTTGGAATAAAATAAATGTTGAAGGAACTGAAAGATTCCATCAATTCGTTAACTCTTTTGAAATACAACTTAAGTCTTTACTTTTTTATTTTACACCTCTTGGTAACCTGATTGATGACTAACTCTGAGTCGCCAGTTACAATTAGATGTTCTATTTTCATTTCCTATGCAAGGATCATCCCTTGAATCAAAACTTCATACTTTGCCTCGTTATTATTGAATGAAAAATCCAGTCTAATAGAGTGTGGATGCATAATCTTTCTTGGAATCATAAGAATGATTCCAACTCCATTTCCATAGCTTGAACATGCTCCATCAAATGACATCCTCCAATACCCTTCAAACATATATTATCAATTCTACGTGTCTTGCACTTGATCCAGACTTTCATTATGCTCTATGTCTAGGATTGCATAGTTTCCAATTCCAGCATCTATATAATCCTCCATCAATACATTATCCTTCTTTTTGAAGGATAAGGGTTTTCTAGGTTCACGGGGCACTTTAATCATTGCTCCTTCTTTGCCTGGAAATATCATACAAATTCCATCATTATTATATATCCTTCGATCATATATGTCCAGTATCTTCCCAACATAACTCCATATTCCGGAGGAAGGTCTACCACAATAATATTGAAAATTGTAATGATATGGGGGCCTGTTGTAATCCAAGCATAAAAATCCTTGATTTCTCCATCAACTGGCACTTTTCTAGAATCGATTGCATATATACTTTCACCGGTTTCATAATACTTGGTGCAACTCATGCCCAATGCTTCTACGATCACTAGTGGCAAGATATTGTTCGTCGCGCTAGTGTCAACTAAACAATTATGTAGTGAAACATCATGATTTTCAATGGAAATGTAAAAGGGAGGAATTTTACCTCTCAACTTGGCAGTTGACTAGCTAGGGATTTTTTTTGGACTGGTAAAAACAACTTATTCTCTTTCAGATGGATCATCCAACAAATTTAAAATGTTCTCTCTTTGTTGGGGAATCTTCACCACTTCCGTAAAGGGCAGGGTTATCCTTAATTTACTCAAATCCTCCACAACATTATATGTCATTTGAGTAGATTTTGGCGTCATGTGTTGCATTTTACTTCCCACGCCATCCATCACTTTCTCATTTTCTCTTTTCTCATTTTTTTTCCTTTTCTTTTTATTTTTGGTTCTCCCTATCAGAATCACTTTTGTTTTTTGGTCTACCTACAAATCCTCTTGTCTAAGCGACGCTTTCTTGCGAGTTTGGATCGTTTCACCCTCTTCAAATATATACATGGACATCTTGCATTCGTCTATCTGCACAATTTCATATCTCTCATCAAGTGAGTAATAATTATCTTGGTCAATAAATTGCTCATCATAGACATCATCCAGAACAACCGCATTTGGAGTAGGCTTCCTGGGAACCCTTGGTCTTTGCAGATTATTCATGTTTTCAAACCTTACTCGGTTTTCTTGGGGAGGGTTCCTCCTTTACTATGGGATTGGAATTCTTGTATTTTTCAGTTAATTATCTCCCCTTCTTAGTCGGGTTATCTCATTCTACATTTGTTTGATGGTTCTATTCATCTGTGCAATTTTGATTCTTTGCTTAGTTTCCTATGCCGCCACTGGATCAACCTTTACATCAAGTATGGTTCCGTTGAAAAACCCTCCTTCCATCATTTGGTTTTGAGCCAGTCAAGGATTGAATTCTTTGTTCTTTCTTGAATTGTAAGCTCCTTGATTATCAATATTTAATCCTCCCAGTTTTCTTTGTACTTTTCCAAGTATAATGTTGGGTTTGACACCCATTTCAATCACAATTTCTTCCATCTCAGTGGCTTTAGTCATTTCCTCCTCCAAAGTATCCATTTGGGATGTTCTGATAGCATATTTTGTATTCATGGGCCTTGCATTCTTATAACAACCAAGAATGACTGGATCATTTGGTATTTTATCTTCTATAATCCTACTCAAGGTTTTATTGAACTTGAGATTAAAATCTCATATCTTCTTCCTCAAACCAATCTGGGTGAAATCGGTGAGAAGGGTATCATAAGCAATTGGAGGGGAAAACATAGTCAAGAACATAGCTTTAAGGTCATTAAATGAGTGAATGGATCTACTGGGAAACATTGTATACCATTCATACTCTCTTCTTGATAAGGTTTGCATAAACAACCTTACCATGACATCATCATACTCAACACGGTGAAAATCACAAACATCAAGAAATAAGTGCAGATGCCTTTTTGCATTGATTGCTTTGTCTCCAGAAAATTACTTTAAGGTGCCCTTAGGGAGAAAAAGGATATCATGCTTCTCAACTACAAGATTTAGATGGGAATCTCTTACCCTCCTTCAATTTTCAAATCTTGGGTTTCCATGATTTCTTGCAGCATATCTTCCACCTCCTTGTCTCTCCTCATGATGCTTGTCTCGGGGTTGTTCGTTTCTTTCTACCATCTCCAGGGAGAGTCAAGGGATAGGATTTTCACTTCTAAGAATAAAGACTTGCTTTCTCTTACTTCTGGTAATGGGTCCCTTATATTCGTCCATCTTCAATCCAGACCTTGTTCGTGTGTTAGCCTAGCTATCCTGTGATTTCTTCGTTCTTATCATTCCTCTCTCCTCTATCTTCGAAGGATTTTTCTTTCTTCTTCTTGGACTAAGATCTTCCAGGACCTTTCTAACTCTTCTCAAGTTTGGGCTGTTGTTATTACCATATTGTACAGCTGATGTAAAATGTTTCGTTGATTATTCAATCCAATTTCCAAATGTGGCTGATTACCCTGGGGTAAAGTCATATATTCTATCAAAAATGTTGGGCCAGGTTCTGAATTTCAGTTCATTCCCCAATATGGTCGCAAAAAATGTTTATGCTTGAATCCGTTAGGACCGAAATGACAACCTCACGAGGATGTAAATCCCCCTGCATTTTTATAGAGGTGGTACTCCTCTTTAAATTTTCTTGAGATTTTTCAAATATTCAAAATGTGGGACTTGACAGAAGTCCATCATAGTAATTCAAAGAAACATAAATATTAGAACAAAATAAAAGGAAAATGTTTTTGTTTTCTTTTTGAAGAAAGTTCTTGAGAAAGGACCAAGAATCACACACTTCACACATTTAAAGAAAATAAGCAAAATTTCCTCACATCCATCATAGTTTAAGATAAAGATTTCCGATCACATAAAATAAAAAGAAGATGATATGCATGCATAAGAGAAATTTAACAGAGTGGATACATGGGCAACTCAAATAAAGATAATGATAGATCAACCTAAAATACTTTATATTATGAAAAAAAGGTTAAAAAGCACAGTCGAGATTGTTCCCAAAGTAGTTCTCTTGAAATTTACAAAAAATATATAGTCCGTTACATATTCTTGGAATTGTAAATGTGTTTGTCTTAAAGACTGGGATTGGGGCTCTTGCGGACCATAAAGAAAAAAAATACAAGAAATAATATTTTAGAAGAAATACGATGGGCAGTAGAAGGATCAACAAGACCTGGTAAGAAGAAAAAATGTGTTATTAGTCTTTGGTTAAAACTTTCTAGTGAAAGAGGTGGAATAATTGGATGAAGGACTTGATAAAGAAA
>CBVK0100932660.1:0-16910 GCA_900067695.1 Picea abies | reverse complement strand
CTTCTATTAGGTCTTCTTACATTTGCCTTATTCTATTTTATTGAAAGGTCTTATTAATATTGACCTTTATTACATCTAAATACATTGATCTACCTATGTGCGGGTTAGGACCTTAACAATGTGAGGGAATGCTATGCTCTGCCATGGGATGGATTCTATCCAGACAGACATCTAAGGCAATGCAGAGAGACTGCAAAGCAAGGTTGTCTACACAGCAACGGATCAAGACAGACTAACCAGCAAGGTTGGCAATGCATCACACCTGTCATTTGATTGATTCACATATACTACCAGCGTAGGGAATGATAGACATAAAGGGATGGATGGAACAAATACCATCAATTCTCTCAAGGAATGGATACACTGGATTGATAGAATACCATGGAAGGGATACATTGTATGATTGAGATACTACCAAGGGAAGGAACAAGGAAGGGATACTATCAGCTATAATGTTGTTTGTGTGTCTCTTCTTTACAATACTTATTGTGGAGCGAGTGACATCCTCACCTTCAGAAGGTGAGCCTCCCTTTGGATCGAGCAGAGTCTGTAAGAGAAGAAATTGGATATAACTAGTATCCCCATGGTTTGGAAAGAAATTGTTTAAGCTAACACTGATTGGGATGGGGTTGTTAGAAAGAGATATAATCAACCTAGACCTTGTGCACGATATTAATGTCAAAGATATTCATAGTATATTGAAAACCTATTCTATTTGGGCACTGGGGAGTATTTGAATGAGTGTTAGTGGTCAATGTTGAGGAAGTAAGAGAGTGGTTTATGGGTGAGGGACACATCCCCTCGTTAAGGAACTCAAACATAGTGAGAATGATATCCCTAGTTTTTTGAATCAATCCATATATTTCTACTAGTGAGAGAAACAATGACCTCCTCTGGTGTTCTCCTCACTGGGAAGATTTAATCATAATATAATATTATATTATATTCTCGATTTCTATATTTGATCAAAGAGATAAATCATCATAGATTATGGGGATTCAATAGGATTCTGGAGAAATGAATTCCAATCTGAAGGAGGATAGGAGATAAAAACCAATTGATGAGCGTTTCTCAATCACATTGATTTGGAGAGGAGAAGTGAACGAAAGGAATTTGAATATCATCATGGTAGCAAGAGTAGAGATCCCATAGAATAAGGTTATTCATTTCTCTTTTCTCATTGTGGTGAATTCAATAAAGTCATTTTTCTTGCATTTGAGTGTTCAGAGAAACTCACAAGGTAGAGGAATGAGAAATAGGAGTCGAAAGTGCACCTAGAAGAATGTGAAGGACAAGTGGATGTTGCACCTGAATGAGGAGAGAATCTGATGAGAAGTCAATTCAATGATGTAGCACTGGAAGAGGATGGTTGGTTTTGGGGTATGTGGGGGTCAATAAATATTTCTATCATTTTATACATAAATATATATGCTTGGTGGGGTGGGTAGGTGGATTATGGTGATTTTTTTTCAGAACGCGATGTCAAGCAGGAGTTCAATGTGGTTCAGTGCTTTTTGACAGTGATAGTACGATAAAAAAGCATGGTTGCTCATGATATGGAATGGAATAATTTGGCCCAGTTCCCCCCAAACCCCCAAAATCCCACCTACCCCATATGGCAACTAGGCCTAATCAGAATCCCTACTAGATTCATTGGATTTAGAAAGGTGATTTGTCTCAGGTTAATATACAATTTGGTTTAGTGACCTTTTATATGGGATATTATCATGATGCACTTTTGTTTATGTGATGGAATTCCTACCCACCCTCGAAAAGAAGATCCGAAAGTACAGGTGAGAGGGAGTTGTTTTTGTGTGAAGAATAGTCATGCATCGAAAGCCCCCAGACGAAGTGTTGAACTATCTGGCTGGCCCCATTTGGATAGAGAGGGAACCAACTAATGTTTTGTTGAAGACAGAGAGAAGAATTTTTTTTTTGGATAAGAGATAAGAATAATGATGGAAGAACATGACATTTTGATTGCAGTTTTGGGCCGCATCTAATCGATCTACGCGGAGTGAAATGGAAAAGTATCGAACATATTTCAAGACCCTTTTCTCCCTACCTTCCTACCTATCTCCCCACCTTTCTATCTATGGATGAAAGGGACCAACCCTCCTAATTTTTCTTCTCTTTTCCGAACAGAAGGAATTCATTAGAAATAACCCAACTCGACATTCCTTCAATCTACGAAAAAACTCCATCCAATGAAAGAGGAAGAGTAGCAGCGAAGTAGTTGTCCAATTGACCATGCATTGATTAGATGAGAGGGACCTGGGGACAGAGCATGTGGAAACTTAGATTGGTATTTCTCCCTAGCCCATTCATTGTTGGAAATGGCTAAGCATGCACTCGACCTTCCTTTTTGATTTAAAGTTGGATAGGGTAGTAAAGATCTTGCGTTTTGGAAATTATGGGGTTGGCTTACTGGATAGAATTAATTCATCACTCGACTTTCAGGGCCTGCATGTACCCCAACAAGAGAAATTACTTGGATGCAAAAAGACCCTTCAATGTTGGAGACAAGGAGATTTTACTTGTCCAAGCACCCCAAAAATAAATAGGGCATGGTCGGGTTGCATTTTCTTCTGCACTCTACCAACTTACTCTTTAATGCACTTCCCCTAGACCAACTATATGAAATATACTCAAGAGAAATAGGGAGGTTTTGGGAATAGACCTTGTGCCAGCTTCAATGTCGAAATTTGTTACCAAACTGCTTTCCTTTCAAAGAAGTGCCTAACAACTCCGATGTTGTTGGATACAGCTTTATAAGGCTTGTTGGAAAGAGAAGTCGGATCTAGCCGATGGAGGGAGAAAGGGTTGGGGGACATAATATCCTACCTTTCTCATGATTACTTATTAAGAGGCCCCAAGAGTGAGTGGGAAGTCCCTGAGGTGACTCATTGGGGTAGTTATGCCCTACTAGTTTTTTCACCATGGTGGATAGGAAATGTAGTGAAAATGAGGTCTTTATCCAGTCAGTCTACCTCCATACAACAATACAATATCTTGTTTCTAATCAACAGTATCCCAAACTATTCACTCGACCATTCGCCCTATCTCTCTATTTCTCCAACAAGCAAGAGAGAGAAAGTTGTAAGTCTATGGAAGAGCTAGAAGAAGTAGGGGAAGAACCAACTGAAGTTTTACCATGAATAGCAGAGGCATCATCTTCTTAAGCACCTAGTGTCTCTATCCCAACCCAATATACCCACCGACCTTATCCTTTTCCCCTACTTTTGGATTTGTATCTGCTACTTCATATGTATTTGCCAATGGATGTGCATGCATTATGCTCCTATGTAGTAGATCCCTATTCCCAGGTAAACTAAGTCAACTGGCTCCGATACTCAAATTTCAACTCCAACTCTATAGATTTTATGAGAGTATTCAATTTGCATGGGTATCTTTTGGATGTCACATCATGTGAATATTCGCTCAGTGATTGATGCAGTGTGCCCATGTTACTGCTCTCTTTACCGTAGCAGGTCTAGTCAAGCGTTCTCTATGCATGTATTACCAACTTATCTTCCTAAGAGTGACCTCTCTAATGCAATTGGGTCCTATACTGGCCATTGAACAATTGAATCTATAAATCTACTTCTCTTAACTCCCTATGTGCCTGGTTTTTACTCTATAAGTGTACTAGTCAATTTCGATCTCGAACCATGATAAGAGGCTAAATGCGCACTAGCATAAGGTAAGGCTTAACCCTCTGATTAGCATAAAGAGGAACCATAATGAGGGGTAAACCCCGTTGATCAGTAGATGGAACCAAGGATAGGTTTTATGGTTTCGAGCAAAGGTAAGTTGGTTCTTTAATTGACTCTACCTCTCTCACTTATACTGATGTTTCCTCCTTTCCCGTGGAGCCTCTGCCCTTGGTGCCTTTGCTTTAGCTCATGCTACTTAAATTGGTTATGC
Source organism: Picea abies (assembly GCA_900067695.1). Lineage (NCBI taxonomy): Eukaryota > Viridiplantae > Streptophyta > Pinopsida > Pinales > Pinaceae > Picea > Picea abies. The sequence continues at coordinate 12,983 of CBVK0100932660.1, read as the reverse complement.
CACTGGAGGATCTAAAATAATTGTCCTTGGAATTTTCTATGTTCTTGTCTCCACCCTCCCTATGAGTGCTTCCTTTTCCCATGTGCTACGAGTTCTTTTGCTTGGTCAACTGGATTTCGAACAGGCTCTTCTTCGGCTCCCATTTTGGGGTTTTGATCTTGAAATTTCACTAAAGGATCTGGAACATGATATGCTGTGTTTTGAACTGGAAGGGTGGGAAAAGGTATTTACTACCTTAATATACCCTAATATGTCTATTACCTTAATATTCCCATTCTACCTCACTCATTCAAGTGCTTCTGGGTAAACCATAGGTGATGCCCTTACCTCCTCAATGGGTGGAACTCAATCTCGACCTACCACTATAGGGGTCATGCCTAGATATGAAGCAATTCCACACCCCTACAATTGATTTCTCAATTGACATTTATAAAGGGCCCACCCAACCCCACCGGGGCTATGCCTCTTGACCAAGAAGGGATGTTGCAGACTTTGTTTGGACCTCTCATACGAGGGCAGTCCATCGTCTCTCTTTAAGTCAAAGGTCCATCTAGGATGCATGTGTGTAACGCTTTCTTATGGAGGTCTGTCTAGGTAAAATGCACTTGGATTGATTAGCTAGTGATTGTTTATCTTTTGTTCGACCAGACACTTTTAAAGATTGATATTCCAGCGTGCTCCCCTATGAATGATCTTTCTTCCTGCATTGCGTTGTCTAGAGAATTGCCTCATATAATCCCTTGTGCATTCCTTATGCTATCAAGGTTGATCGAGTCACTGATCGATCATCCTGAACCAATGGATCCATTCGCAGCGCTATTTTAAGATCTTCATGTTCGAGATGAAAATTTAGTTTCCGGAGTTGCACCCATTTATCATCAGTATTCCCACTTGTTCTCGTTCATTCCCCAATAATATATATATATATATACAATATTACGAGTGCCCACCTACCTTAGATGATGGTTATTAATTAATTCGTTCATATGCAATTGGATATAAAACTATGGGTGTTTCTTAACCCAAGATAGATACTTCTTCATCTACCTTTGTTGTGTGCCTTGCTACTAGCTCAGATGTTTCATGTGCCTCTGTTGCTCGATCTCAATCCCAATATTATGGGGAAATTTCTAATGCTATTGGTGGTTTAACAACTCGCTATGGGACTGAATATGAAATGGTTGCTTCTTAATCCCTTTCCTTTACTACCATTGGTGGTGCTATCCATACCATCCCAACTTCCCTTTTCTTTGTCTCTATTGAAGCTCTTGGTGTTGCTAATGATGCTTGGGTGGATAAAGTGCTTCCACAATGGGCATTTCAACGGGATCTATTGGAAGGGATGCTAGGAAATAAGATAGGATGGGAGGGGATGCTTAACAGAGTAATGGTGCAGGGTTAGGGATGGATGTTGTTGGCTTTGAATATTTTGATTAATAATATTTCATTTTTAGGGGGTCATAACATAACTGGGGCACTAAAAGTGGATTTTCTCTTTACTAAAATAGGCCATATCATAAATGTTCCCCACATAGGGAAAGGGCCCCACATAGACTTCCTACAGAACATCCCCATAGAGGCAACCTACATTTCTGACTGAAGCGTCGATCATAGCCCCTCCGCAAACCAGACATAGCAATACCCACCAAGGTGGATATGGATATGGATTTGATGTAGATGTTTAATGTTCATTTTGATTGGCATTAGCAAGGTAAATGGATATGGTGTTGGCAAGGGAAGAGAAAGAAAACACCTACTACGCAATGGCACTATAGTTTAACCTGATGGAATACAGTTCCTACAGAGGCTTACCCATAAGCACCTTCAAAGACAGGGACAATTGGCCTTACCAACATCAAGAACCCATGAACCATGGACAAGAGGTAGTTGTTATTTCCCACCAGCTTCTCGATACCCATCCCAGTTCGACGTGCACAGGATGGAAGTGATTCTATGTATGTTACTAGTTTGATTTTAACACGTGGACAGGAGAGGATGGATGTGTTCATGCTTTACCAGTTGCAATACATGACCAGGATAGAAGTTATTCTACATGTTGTTCTCAATTAACCATGCCCAGGAAGCAATTTATTCTATGTGCATGAACTGTTCTCTTTCCCACGTGCCTAGTGAGTGAGGTGAGTGAGGCACAAACAAAAGGTCATTGTCAATAGTCGAGTCGATACAAGTGATAATGCACTCAATACCAGGCATTGTTAGGCTGGGGTACTTCTCTCCATTTGGCTTATTGGCTTGGTTACTTTGCTTGGCTTCCAGTTCAAGAAAACATTATCATTCACCATTCTAGTCAAATAAAATATCATCTTTAGGAGGTCCAAGAAAATATATCATCGAGGCACCTAAACTGGATTTGATTCTTAATGGACTAGGCCTTTTTAGGAAGTTTCTCTCTAATTTGTGGGATTGATTCATTGGCTTGTTGAGTGCCTTGATGTTGCTATAATAGTTGGTGAGAGGATAGAGATAGGGAAAGGGAAGATAGGTTGAGTTGTTCATGTTGGTCATGAAATTTAATTTAGGGAAAGGGAGGTAGCCTTTCTAATCCAAGTGATCCAGAGAGTTAGTCACAGCTAGGTTGGGACCAGGCAATAAGTTTCATTGGAACAAATTATTTAAAACCTTCCCATTCGCTTGTTTTACCCAATATAATCTACTCTTTAGAAAGGGTCGAATCTATTATTGGGACATAACAATGGATTTTATTCTTAATGAAACGTGCCTTCTCAGCACTATTATCTATAATAGTCAGGATGCAATCATTTTCTTGCTGAGGCTCAACAAAAAAATACATCGCTTGATGAAGAAACTATGTATAGTGAATGACAACTATGTACAATTTACAATGACTATTTGCAACCATGGGATGTCATGCACACAATGAACCCATACACGGGTAGGGTTGATGCTTCAACTGCGAGATCCCATGCTTTGACTTAGACATCAACGCTTATATATGTTACACCCTTATCTTACATTTTGTTACCATCACCAATGAACGAGGTAGGTTACTGAGTCCATGCGCTTCATGAGTAAGGGTGAATATATCCCATACTTTGTTTCATTCCATCAATGGTTCTGCCCTTCAAGTTCCATAGTTATATCATCCCACCCGAACCTTCCTTTCTCTCATGTTCCTCCCTTTTCTATATTGAAGTAAGCGTAAGGTTATTCTTAGTAAATGGTCAATAGATTATAATAATATCTTGGATTTATCATGCCCCACCAACAACATAACTAAAGGGATAGTTATAGAGGGAGCTTCCTCTAATTACTCATTAGCTTGTATATGTAGACTAATTAGCCCCAGTTGTGGAGATGATGCATGCCCAGTCATTAGATTAGGTTAGGTAAAGTAAGGTGAGGTTAGTGAAGTTCAAGGTCTCAAACATTGAAATGGAAGAGAAGGAATAAGGAGTAGATTGGTGTACTCGGGTATTTCTCTCGGAACAACAATGGCCCACCGCATAGGTTACTCTAGCACCCCCTCTTTCCTCGGTGTAGAATCAACCCACCTACTACTCTTCTCACCAATTTATTCCATATCCCAGTTTTTGAAAGGGTGGCTTCTTCCATTCATCTTCCTATTCTAGGCTATGAAAAGAAAGCACTTTATCTAGATTATTGAAGGGAATCGATTTCAAGGGCATAAATTTGCACCCTTATATAAGTAGTAAGGCAAATGTGACAAGACTTATTATTGAATAGGCTGATGGATGGATGCGAAGTGATTTAAGTGCCTGCAGAGCTACACCCACCTTTAATTAGCCACCTTGGATCATGAAACAGGCTTAGGGTGGTGGCTTTCTCCATTCCATTTCCAATAGAAAAAGAAATCATTAGTCGAACACCTATATTAGATAAATCCTTAAGAAAGGTAGGGAAGTGTAGTTTGCGAAGGAATAAGAACAGTTCCTTTGTACTGATTAAGGGATCCTTTATCCTAGTCTATCTGGGAAAACAAAAAAATTCGATCAAGTATAGCCCATCGTAAATGGAAATTAGAAATAAGAGGGAAAAATTACCCAAGGGAAGAATCTTTATACCTCGTCCAAATCAAAATGAATAGTGACTGGCTTATTTATGGATTATTCTTTACGCAAGTGTGGTAGGTTCAAGAGAAAGGGAGTCAATTTTCCCATGCATTGAATATGATGTACTATGTGAGATTGGGAGACACAGTCCATCCAAGCTTGACCTTCTTCTATTTGAATCATTTGTTGGAAGCATCCAAGATAGAAGGACATTTTTATGTTCCTTGCTTCCCCGGGTGTTAGGACAAGATAGAATAAAGTTTATACTGAAATAGTGGGAGTAATCTGTAGAGAATCACATGCCCTCCTTCAGTTGAGTTTTCTTTCAACTTAGCAAAAGCCTGGTCTATCATAGGAAGGACTAGGGAACATAACTATCTCCACCCGTCCTACCAATATTTATATAGAGTGAAAGACATTCATATTGATAGCAGCAAAGGTCCTTCGTCAAGTGGCTTACGCTGAGGCAGCAAGTGAACCCTACTCGCTCCCAGCGAATGCGTATTTCGTATAGTAGTAGGAGTATGAAATTCACTTTTGGTGTGTTTCTTCAATTAACATGAATAGGATTTTGAGAACAAAACTTTGAGCACCGGATCTGGATCTAGCATAAACCAACCAAGACCCACACTTCTTGTGCTTTTGTCAAGAAAGACAAATCACCAGACCAGATTTCAGTTTAGCTGGGGTTCGTTATCCCTCCCATGTATAACCCCTTAGGGTTTTCATCCGGCACCATTGGTGGTCTACTCACATACTCGAAGGTATATTTCTCCCTTTTCCTTTATAGGAATTGATATCAGGGGTGGTTGAGCTCATATTGATAGCCGTAGATCGCTTAACATCGGGGTGATTAACTTCACTAACAAATACATAAAGGTTGGTTGACATCAGTGATCTCATCGTTCGAGTCACCAGACAAAGGTGAGACATATCGATAAATTGTATTACCAAAGGAATCTCCTCGATTCGACGATTCATCTTTCTCCTTGATCTAGAACCCATTTCTCACGTACTAACCAACATGATACAGATTGGTTTCCTTATATGTATATTATGTCCTACTTTATGAAAGAAGCTAATCCACTACAAGATTGAATTGAGTATTATCTATGAAGGAATTATGTACAAAGATCCATGAATTAAGTGGATGGAATACCCCTGCAACGCAAGCTCATTGTTTTAGGACACCCCTCCAATCCGATCAGATGAAGTGAAAATGTTGTATCTATGGTTCTGGTGGAATACATCTAAATATCACGGACCAAGGGCCATCTCCACACATTAACTAAGGAACAAACATATCAGTGGGAGAAAGATGTTCCATGGAACATCCATCTCCCAATCATGCCTGAGAGAACCCGAGCAAGCTTTGAACCATGCATGATTGAAAGAATCCCACAATATGGGAATTTCCCACGTGGGTGGTAGTTTCCTTTTGTTTTATCTATTCCATAGTTTATTGTAAGTCTAAATAAATCTATCATCATGAATGAATCATCTCTAGTTCCGTAATCATTGAATTTCATTTGGATTGGATATCATTTCCCCGTCGATTCATTTGGGAAAGGTTCTCCATCCATCATATATTTCTGTAGTAGCATAGAAAGATCTGTTCCATCTAGTTCACTACATGTTTTGTGAACCCATTGGATGGTTTTGGGACCATCTCTTTTTGATTCCTATTTCTATCTCAGAATATCTACTCTCTTGTTTTGTTTGAAGTGGATCTCCCCTCTCCTTATAGTTGGAGGGGTTGGTCCCCACCCAATTGAATCTCGATAGGGGTCTGTACCTACTCTAAAAATTCTACTAGAGCAGGATATCTCTTTTTTTGGGTACAAAGTAAAAAAAATGCTTTGATCTGAACCACAGGTGGGAAAAAGGAGATTTGGTTAGCTTGAGAATAATAGACTAGTTTGATAATTGCACATTCAAAAGTTGTCCTGAGGAAAATGACGAGGAAGTATATCATTTCTATCATTATTAGGTTCTCCCACTGGCGGGATCTACATCATTTCTATGTCACTCAGCCGACATCTCCTATACATACATGTGCGACAGATTTACCTTGATAGGTTTTTCTTGGAAAGCATCACTAAGAAATGGAAGTGCACATTATTTGGTTGGCTCCACCCATATCCTTGATTGGGTGGCGCTACCTTATGTTTGAATGGGTTACGGGTTATATATATATATATATATATGCTTAAAATGAATAGGGATATATTTGACTATCTTACTAATAAGGCAGGGTCACCAAAAATGAAGGTAGGCGCTCTATCCATAGCTTGAGATGTGTCGAAAAGGAAAGTAACTCCATCACATAGTTTTGGGATGGAAACTAATAGGGAAGAAAGAGGAAGCAAACCTATTCTTATTGACTTGACTATTTCAAAAAAGGAAAGGTGGAAACTACTCAGGTTGGGCCCATCATTATATCAAATTCCCTATCTCAAATATACAGGACAGAAAAAGGGCTTGTCCCTACCTAATGAATTATTAAGAGAATACTCGGGTGGAAATATACAGAACAGGTTATATGCAGCACCTTGTGGGATAGATACAGACTATTCTTTGTCTAGCTCGCCTAATCTAGTTTTAGATTTGTGCGAACCAAATTGATAGGTGTTTTCAATTTTTACTGCTTTGTTTCGTGATTAGTAAAAGGGCCGAGTGAAATAATTAACTAGATGTTATCGAGACTCTTATCTTGATGCATGCAATTCAAACAAGGATTCATTCCATTTTATTACTTTGCTAACTAAGTGATAGATGATAAAAGGACCAACAACTTATTTAGGAGGTTGAGTTTTGTTGTATCCGTATCATACCCTATGTTATAGGTATAAGTAGATTATTAGGCTGAGCAATTCTCACTTGTAGTTGGAACCAATCAAGAAATTCTCGCTAGTCCACTCGGCAAGAAATTTCATCTATATATAGTAGCATAAGCCTTCTCTGGATCCTTTCACTTAGGCAATATAGTTTTTCCTTCCTGAAAACATGCTTCCATTCTTTATTCCTGGCAGCTTCATTCACGAGGCTTCATAAACCTCCAACCCTAACCTATTTCATCCTACATACATAATTGAATTGCTACTTCCTTACTAGCCTAGCAGAATCCATCCACCAGTTATTTTGATCCTACGTACCCCTGTTGTTTTATGTTAGTATGGGTGAGATAACACCTCTCTTTCTCAGGCTACACCTTTCATATTTCGTCACTTTGTATGATAACTTGTATAGATCTCCCGGAAACATGGAATGAAATAATCAAGCCACTAGCATGACCAATACTACCTAGAAATGAATGATACCAATACACTACATGAAATATCCCTACCATGTTTGGCATAGATGGATATAAAGACACTAGCACAACCAATACCACCGATGAAATGGCACAGGGCAATACCAATACATGGAATCAATACACGTCCATATCGAAAGAGAATATCCCCTGTACACTACTTCGACCATCACTTTCTTTCATACTGGTTTTAAGCTTGGCATGAAGTTGGAGAACCTACATATGAAGGCTTGAAGCCCCCAAGGTCAAAGAAGTCAAAGTGCTTGAAAAGAATAAATTATTATTTTAATGATAAAGTAAAGTGACAAAATCAAGAAGGATTATTTAAATAATAAAGAGAAGTGACAAAATCAAGAAGGAATATCTAAATGATAAAGTATTGGAGAACTTTCTATTTATGGAAAGTGGTTAATCCTAAAATAAGGAAAATAGGTTAAGTGACCTAGAAATGGGTTAACTAACCTAAAAATGGGTTAAGTGACCTAGAGGATGAAAGTATAAATAAGATAGTTATGGTCTCTTGTAGATCATCCTTTTTGTGGATCAATGGAGAGATTCTTGCGAGAATATATTTTGGAGTATTGATGGAGAGATTCTTATTGGTTTGGATCTCTTGAGAATGATTGAAGATCTATTCTGAGGAAGAGAGCGAGAGGAGGATCTCATGGATGCATCAAAGTTTCGACAATGTTAGAGATCTTGATGGAAAAATTCTCAGAACTTCAGAAACCCTAGTTTCTGGGGTATACGCAGGTTGTTTGTGTATAGTGTGTGTATACATTGAAGGTATACATGGGCTAACTATATACAGGGAACGTATAGTGGATAAAATCGTGGAGATTTGTGTTTGAGCTAGTGCCAAGCTCTTGGATGATGAGGCAGTTTTTAGATCTGCATTCTATGGGCTTAGATCTATCACTGAGACACTGGTATGGTTACATTATTGTCTTGATGGATACTATTTGATGTGTTGTGAATGCTTAGGGCGTTCTTGGTATGGCTTCTATGATATGGTTCAGTTTGGTTGATTTAGTTGATGTAGTGAACAATACTCTTATGATTCAGTGGTGATATGACTATTATGGTATACTAGTTGTTCATACATGTTGATATAACATTCATATTGATTTGTTGTGGAGCATGAACAAGCTATTGGAAATCTTGGATGTGATGCGACTGGATGGTGGTCAGTTTGGAAAGTAAGAAATAGAAAAGAAAGATAAATTGGCTGCAGAAGATCAGATTTGATCATGAAAGACAAACCCTAAGAAGATCAGAAGGTATATGCATGTTGTTGTATACACTAGCCGTGTGCACACGTGGGCTGTAGTGAGATAGGGCGCTTACACATGCAGGTTGCACTATTGATAGGTCACATACTTGTTGACAGATTGATATCTGTTGAGGATTGTTGCCTCATCTGAGTTGATTCTGAGTATGTAAGTTGAGTCTTGCATAATAGAGTTGGTGATCTTGTAGAGTTGTACTCTATTCAATTGTTGTTGATAAACCCCTGGATTGTTTTCCATAATAAAAAGAAAAATTGTACATACATATTGTGTTCTTTTTGTTCCTTGTGGTGATGAATTGTTGATGATATATTTCTTATATATGTTCACATCTAAATGGTTTTAAATGAAAAAAATGGATAATGAGTAAATGTTGAATGCTAACTAAGAATTTTTGTGTAAGAGAGAATATTTGGGAAAAAGCGCCCCACACTTATTCCACCCCCCCCCCTCTAAGTGTGGTAGGTGTGTCCAACAATTGGTATCAGAGAAATCCTTCACTACAAGCCTTAACAAGATTAACGGAGATCCATAGACACACAAATGGATAATGAAGTTCCAATAATTGATGAGGAAAACTATTCTACTTGGAGAATAGAGATGAGATTATATTTTAAGACAATGGGAGAACCTATTTTGAAGAAATCCATTGGTGGATCGGTTCCCTTGAAGAACAAGTCAAAGTTTGCAGCTCAAAGGTAAGGAAATAAGAATGATGCATTGTCTCTCAAGACCATTCTTAGTGGACTCTCAAGCCCTATCAAAGAGAGCATGGGACAATGCACTTCCACCAAGGATCTATGACTAAAGCTAGAGGAAACAAATCAAGGCAATAAGGAGAAATAAAATATTGAAGATCACTCCATCAATATCACTAAAGGTAAAGAATCTCCAAAAAATCTTCAATGCATTATTTCTAAGTGTGATTTTGAAAACATTTCAAGTGAAGATAAAGAATCAAGTGATGATAGCACAAAGGAATATCTTGAAGACATTTCAAATGATAGAAAAGAATTATGTGTCGATTTTGGAAAAAAGGAAGATCGTGAAGATATTTCAAATGAAGGTAAAGAAATCTCAAAAACCCTTGATTGCAATGATGATGATGATTTTTTCTCTACAAATGAAGAAGAAGATCTAGAAATAGTTTGTGTAAAGTTTGATGGTATTTATCCCATGAAAAGAATAGAAGAAAATCTATTAAAACTTCAAAAGGAAGTTGAAGAGGGTTTATATAGATATAGAAGTGATCATTATTATATAGACTATAACTATATTTTGGATAACACTAAGAAGTTTCTTAGGAGTAGTCTAAAGAACATTTTGAAGTTAAAATAAATGATCAAGGAACAAGAAAAGAGCAATAAGACTCAATTAGAATAAAAGGAAGAAGAGATCACAAGACTAAAGAATGGAGAATAAGATATGAATGTAGATGATGAGATTAACAAAAATTTTGAAACCATTGTCCATCTCAAGACCTAAATTGAAGAAGCCATAAGAATAGAGGAACTATTGAAGAATCACATAAATGAAAAGGAAGAGTCATGTTGTAAGTTAGAAGATGAAATTATTGACCTTAGAAAGAAGGTGGAAAAGTCAAACAAATTCTTGAATAGCTCACGAATCTTGGATGAGACCTTGGAAAGTCAAAGATCATCATGTGATAAATCAGGTCTTGGATACAAACGAGAAGATACACATGTTGAAGCAAGCACCTCAAAGAAGCATGAGGTAAGTCCATCAAAGAAGGAAAACAATGTTGCAAAGCAACCATCTACACAAGTAAAATAAAATTTCAAAAGAACAAAGCAAGGAAGACATCAAGAAGTTATTTTTGGAACACCAAAGAAAATGTATGAAAGTATTTTTCATGGGCATTGTTATTCATGTAATGGATATGGTCACAAATCTTATGAGTGCAGATCTTATGAAAGGAGATATAATGGAATATTTTATAACACCATGAGGTGTTGGAAATGTGATCAATTAGGACACATTTATATTCACTGTAACACCATGAGATGCTATAGCTGTAATGGATTTGGCCATAAATCCCTAGAGTGTTGGAACACAAGAAGAAATTCCATGATGAGGACTTCACATAGCATGGCTAGAAGAAGAAATGAAGTAAGAAGGGGAGACATCTTTGAAAAGATGGATGCTCAAAGCTCAAGTTTTGAAGAGAAGGGTCATCTCCAGAAGTGGGTGAAGAAGACAGAGAAACCATAATAGGATGAAAGACTGAAGAGAAGCTCAAGCATGTCATCTACTGAAGCATACGCAGGTGATAGTGTTATCAGTTGTGTACTTACACATGCTGACCTTGTATAGGTCGTGTACATACGTGAGCTATTGTGTAGCAGGCCATGTATATGTTGTAAAGCCTTGGGAAAAAGACAATGCACATGCGTTGTAGCTTGATGAGATGGTATAACTCTGTGTTGCAGGGTTTGACATGGTTTATTGCAGGTTTTGACATTTTTTTCTGCATGTTTTCATGGTTCTATGTTAGATCATGTAAGGTGACGATGTAAAATACATCTTGGGTACATGGCACTAACCCATGAGTATCAAATACTAATCTATTGGATTATGTAAAATAAAATGTTGGTGTACATGTCTGGTACATCTTATGATGTTGGATATCATAGTGCATGTATTTTGCATATGATTGGGCTACATATTGAGACATGTAGTTGATGCACATGGTTGCCATATTGGCAGATGCACATGGCTGGAATATTGGTGGATGCACATGGTTGGCATATTGGTAGATGCACATGTTGGCATGTTGATAGAGGAATATGGTTGATACATTACATGGATGATATATTTTTTCACATGGTTGATGTACATGGGTGTTGTGCATTGTGGGCACATTGTGGTACATGATGTACTTGGTTGATATTTTGTTCATGATTCTCTATTTTATTGTTGACATATATTTTTCTTCATGATGCTTGGTATGGGATGAGTTTGATGCATGAATAGGTCCAAGGATCATTATATGGTAGCATATTGTTGATCTTGCAGAGAAGATAGGAGGAGACATACCCATAGGGGGGGTCATTCTTCTTCCCATGATTCTAAGAGGATATATTTATCAGATGCACATCTAGAAAATATCCCTATATTTGAAGAAAGAGCACAGAAGCATGATTCTAGGAGGAGCAATGGTCACAAGGGGATCAGCCCCAAGGAGAGTTCAAGTAGGGGGAGAAACCCCAAGAGAAGAATGGCCCTTTTCCATTGATGTCAAAGGGGGAGAGATAGTCACATTAATTTGACTGACGATTATTGATTGGGAGAGATAATCACATTGACTATTGATGTTTACTAATGGGGAGAGATAATCATATTGATATGATTGATGACTATTGATGTAGAGCATTCCTTGTCTACATGTTTGACATCAATAATTGGTAATTGGTGTTGACATCAATGTTGGTATTGCCATCAATTACAAAGGGGGACATTGTTGGATCATGTTGTCATTGATTCCAATGGTTTGATTAATTGATGTCAAGTGATTGATTGATTGATGATTGATGTAATGAATATGCATAGTCCTTGATGAGAATGATAGATGTCAAAGTGGAAACCAATTGATAAACATGGATCATTGATATGATGCATATTCCTTGATGAGAATGATATATGTCAAAGTCGAAACCAATTGATAAATATGGATCATTGATATGATGCATAGATGAAGATGAATCAATGAGTTGTCATTGATACATGATGATGCATAGTTTGTTTGATGATAAGATGACTCATTATTGTTGTTATCACTGAAATTTCGTCCGCACAGGGCGACAAGAACTCCGCATCGTCAACACAGAAAAATAGTCATTCATGGCACAAGGATTAACTCCACAGCACAGCAAAAGGGTCAAAACTATGCAAAATGGCCAAAAAATTAAAAAGCGCTATGCCCCCACTGGGCGTGCGCGCGCGCGCAACATCTTCATACCTGGAGCGCATATGCGCGGCTGTGGGGTGAAAAACCCGCGCGCCTGCCAAATGGCGCATTTATGAAGCTGGTCCGCCTCCCAACCACTAATGGATCGGCTCCCAAGTCGATTTGACATCAAATCCGAGCTCAATCTGCGTGGGGAGGCTAGTCAAAGACCTAATTGTGCCCTAAAGAGCCCCTTTTCACATTCAAAAGAGGTTGCACAATAGCTCAATGCTTGGCTATAAAAATCCATGAATGACCATCATTTCTTCAAGGAATTCTTCATATTGTTATGCTGCTGAGATTATTAGAGATCCCTTCTTTGGTAATACACATTGTAAGCTGCATTTCATAAGCTATTCACC
>CBVK0100932653.1:0-10075 GCA_900067695.1 Picea abies | reverse complement strand
AATAATAATAATAATAATATATACTTATATTATTACCCTATATAAGTTGACGAGTATGTATAGACATGATGTTATGACTAGAAATTAGTGTAATGTAATTTATATATGGAAATCACTCATTAATAAGCAGTGATTGGATTAATGTTATGATTAAGAGATCATGTGTTAGTAACTCGACATTGAACACAAAATATTAACTTATTTGATTCATTACAAGTGTATTCATTATGAATATCCAATGCCATTTGAGTTAACATGCCATATGATTTTCCTTAGCGTTGTTGTGCATGCCAAATTTGCATGCACAACAACCATAGGGTTTTTGTGCATGCCAATTTGGCATGCACATCAACCCTAAGGTTGTTTTGCATGGCATGCATAGAACTGTTAGGAAGTGGTGTAAAAGGATTGGTAGTCATGGGAGAGTAATATCATATGAACTGATATAAGCTAATATATAATAATAATAATATATATATACTTATATTATTACCTTATAAAAGCTAATGGGTATGTATAGGAGTGATGTTATGACTAGAAATTAGTGTAATGTAATATTCTAACAACCCCTCATTACGATTGAGAAAAATGAAGCACACTTGGTAGATTTTTTGTTTTTAAGTATTAGGAAATTAACGTCAACACAAAATTCACAACAATGCATAATCAAATGAAATCATAATTAAAAGAAATAAAAGTGTCTCATCATCATCATCAATAATGATGCAACCAATGCATCAACATAAATGATAGTGACACCTAACCAACAAATAAACATAAATAGCAGTGCAACTCAACACATCACAATCAACTAAAGTAAATTATAAACAATGATCAACGAGATACTAAATATTAAAATGACTACCCTTCCAACCTACCCTGCAAGGTTAGGACCTCCAGGAAACATAATTAATTCTCAATCCCATGATTCATTTGATTGATTTTTACAACTTAAGTCTCACGACTGGTGATTGTTCTGACGAACAAGGAGGTGTTTAAATCCCACTAACACAATCGAGTTGAAAATGAACTAGCTCAATCAATCAACATCATTACTTTTCATGGCACAAGAGAATTTAAATACTCAATTATTCATACATCTATATTATTCATGTCGCAAGAGAAGTCTAAATAATCAATCAACCACACAACAATATTATTCATGGCACATGATAACTATCAATTTAATTCATGGCACAAAAAGTAAACTAAACACGTAACCATCCATACATCGTATTTATTCATGGCGCAAGATAATTATCAATTTAATTCATCGCGCAAAAAGTAAACTTAACACATAATCATCCATACATTGCATTATTCATGGCATGAGATAATTACCAATTTAATTCATGGTGCAAAAATTAAACTTAACACATAATCATCCATACATTGCATTTATTCATGGCGCAAGATAATTATCAATTTAATTTTTCATGGTGCAAAAGTAAAGTAAACACATAATCATCCATACATCACATTTATTCATGGTGCAAGATAATTATCAATTTAATTCATGGCACACACGAAATTAAGAGGATTTCACAAGCAATACAAATATAAGAGGAGAAATTGCTATGAGAAGGGAGCATAGGTTTTGAGGTTAAAAGAAAATGGTATTTAAGAAAAAAACATTTAACATAAATATTGCAATGGTTTATACTTATATCGAGTTATAAGACTGACTGAACAAAGTGACAATACTGTAGGTTGTTATCCGACCTTCCTTATAGATCAGAATCCAAATCAGTAAGGTTGGCATTAGGGGTGTGCTTCCTGTCATATTATTTTCTTAGGCGTGCTCTCAATAATAAAACACACTTTGGCCCTATTGGATCAGAATAGTAGGATTCCCCTTCCTATAGCTACTTATATGTTTCATTTGACAAATGATACCAGTTTAATCCTTGAATTATTATGCGCAATTGTTATCAATTACATCGATTTATGAATTAGGGAAGGACCTTTCTATTTTGAAATTGCATTCACAAATCTTTAACCGAGTCCCTTTGATTATTATGGTTATTAAATGAACATCTAAATCCTAGATTAACAACATTAAGAGTGGATTGAATATTGAATTTGACTACATTTTAGAAGAGTATTTCATAACTTATAATCTCACCTTTACATGTGATGGCACATAATTTAAATGAATATAGAGTTTATATACTCTGTATAGAACCCTTATATTGATGGGCTATATTTTAAACAAATATGGTGTTTATATGCTTTGTAATGTGACCTTTATATCAATGAATTATGATTTAAACAAATAGAGTCTTATATACTATGCATTGTAATTCCTTACAAGGGTGTATTGTTGTGAGAAAAAAGTGTTTTATATACTCTGCACTATATATCATACCACACCATAATTGTTTTAATACATAAATTGTACCCTATCATTTGATTCGTTCATAGTATATTGATTTCATATAATGGTTGGAATCTAAATTGTAATGTAAGAATGATATGAACACGGTTAGAATCTAAATTGTAATGTAAGAATGATATGAACACGACCTCTAGGGTAAAAAATTACATTTTTTTTGATGAAATATTTCTCTATGACATGTGGCTTGTACTATAATAAACAAATACACTTTTTTTCATGAAATTATTCCTCTATGACATGTGGCCTGTACTATAAATAAATATTGTTCATTTGACGTAATTATCTCTATATGGCATGGAACCTGTAGATCATAACAACATGTATTTCACTTGAGTAAATTGTCTCTTATTTACCTCTATGTAAAAATGAAATGTATTCATGTTATTGATGACTAATATGTGTATTGTTGTTAAGGCATAATTCAGTTTGATATCTAATTAATATATCTGGTGCTTATTAAACTCCTGAATGATGTAAAACACCATTTTAAAATGAAATAGCAGTGTATTTCTATAGAGTTATTAGCATTTCTCTTATACTAATATATAGATATCAAAAATAATTCATTTCTCTTCTTGAAGTGATGTGAAATTGACGGACGATAGACAAAGTTGTTTGGGTAGTTTACAGAAGAGAGTCGAACCGTCCCTTGAATTTGTTTGTTGCGGTGAATGATCCAATCCATTCTAGCCTCTATCAAACATAGCACAGATTTAGAAGAAAATCAAATTCAAGGTAATAAGGAAATCACAAATCCAAAGGAAATTGCAAATCCAGAACCAAGTATAAACGCTAGGAGAATCACAATTTTTTTGGGGATTTTTTCACAAGAAAAACACAGAGGTTTCCAGGTAAATCTTTCCAGGAGATTCACAATTGCTAGGAGAATTGTTTACAAAGAAAAACCAAAGATATTTTTTTGCAAAAATGCATAGGTTATTACTGTAAAATCGTCATTTGAGGAGGAGGAAGTAACAGTCTTGTTTGGATAAAACACAGAGATATTTTTTTGCAAAAATGTCGAGTTGTATACTGAAAAATATCACTTGGCTATTCCAATCGCTGGGCAAGTTTACACATCAAAAAACGCAGAGGGAAATTTTACACCTAAAAAATGCATAGGTTTTCCAGAGAATTAACACAAGGAGATTCTCCTTTGCTGGGGAAAAATGTATGAAAAAATTGCAAATCAATGTTTATGGAAACACAAAGGTGTTGGGTGATTTATTAGGTACAGGCACATGCAAACTCTTATAGAAACATATTTTACCTATATCCATTGTCATAGCCTACAATCAATTCGTTCTAGTCATAATTAAATGATTTAACCGCATCTATAAAAAAAAACCCAAATTGAAAAAGGGAAAACAATGATAAGAAATCAAGATTTAGTTTGGAGTTAAAATTGTAGACTCATTAGAAATTCCTTTCTACAATACACAATCATCAAGGAAACTTGCCAGTCCAATATCATAATCCATTAGCATTGTCAACAATTCTAAAGAGCATATATATACAATAAAAACTTAATACGATTCAAACTCAAAATGAAAATACAATAAGCGATAAAGATAGGTTTGATGATGATCCTTGATCGTTGTTGTCCCCTTGCTTCGTATTCTTGCTAACATATGAGACTTCACCAGTACCTCCCAACCAATGTACTCTTCTTCCCCCTTATCCCATTGAGTTGCAAAGGATCCATGCACACACCTAGCCATAAATCCTCTATCTCCTAGATGGCCTTGTAAGGTAGAGCCACCACTCTCCCTCAAACTTGGTATCCCAACTCTCACAAGTAAAACCAGTCAAAATTTTTGTATCATAACACTACTCATAACCAGTGTGATCCTTTTATCATCTCCTCCATTTGTTTTATAGGATTTACTTAATGACCCATCCACTTGCACATTTAATTCACTTTTTAAATAACTAATTAATAATTATTCCCCCCATACACTTGTCACCATCTCCATAAGTTGCATAAGGAAATACACAATTTTATTTTAATAAAATCCAGTTTCCCTCACCCTTCCTACAAGCGATCCTTACATCACTCATAGTCGTCTCTTTATTCCCCTTATTTCCAATTAATGACTAGTGCCTTTCTAAAACTCAGTTGAGTTAAAATATCAATCTTCTCCTACTTAGACTCGTGCTAACTAGACTCTAGATTCTTTTTTATGCATACCCATTCCCTTAGCTTTATTCCATTCTTACCTTAAATTCCAATTTCGTAATTACTTGCACATATGTGTATTAAATCAATATTTATATTTATTTTATTTTCCTTATATTCTTAATTTGATTTACTTCATCCCCTCATTTTTAAAATTTAAAATTTATTTTTTAGTCTTCTTATTAAATTAGACTTAGGCTTAGTTAAATTTTTAATTGCAAAGGATTAGAATCTTATAGGGATTATAATTAATAAATTCAATCCTTAATTAATTAAATATTTGATTGATCCCATAGTGCTCAAAATTTTACAAGGTTGATTATTCTCTCATGGTTTTCTAGTCCACCTAGGTTCATTGACTCAAATTTTATTTACGTTGCGTGCCCTTCAAGATGCACTTTGTGCTCCAAGGGTACCACTGGCCTTTTATTCAATTTTTAATTACCCAATGTGTCATTCAAGACGCACTCTGTGCTCCAAGGGTGCCACACACCTTTGACTGGTTTTGGTAGTTGTCCAACCCCTAGAGTAAACACTCCATTCAAGCAACATTGTGAGAGAATAAGGGATTCTAAGGAATAAGAATCCAACCTTATTGTGTGCTCCTTATAAATCTTTGTGAGTGATTGTCTCAGTCTTCCCTCACGACATCGTGGAATTCTCGAACCTGGTAATTGTTAACCTACAATTCGGGCCACGGTGGGAGTGCTAGTAGGATGTGACAGGGATGCTGCCACACCTCTCCCTCAATATATGTTCTATGTGGATGGCCCATTTACTCCTTATGTGAGTCATATTAGCAATAAATTGTCATCCTGCATCCATCAACAAAACATTATCAATGATCAAAAAACAACATCACAATATAATCGATCATACGTCACATATGCATAAACGAAATACCCAAACCAATACAATCCACTCCTTGACTCAATATAGAGTCTAAGGAGGTCCATTGATGCCATCGACATCCTCAATCCATCAAGTTTCCTTCACACTCAAGGGAAAATCCTCAATAGCATCCATCAATACATAAATATCAAACATAAATAATAATCTAGCAACATCATAATAAGAATCCATAAGAAAAACTGATAATCACATACTATAACCAGATCAATTGCACGCAAGTATCCTCAAAGAATAAGTCAATAACATGTGCTCACAAGAGAGGGATATTACATACACCCCCCTCTTGTTTTAAATTTAATCTCGAAGTTGTGCAATGTATAAAATGCAGTAAATAGAGCATCTGACAAGATTTATATGTCTAACTATCAAATAAGTAAGGAAATTGTTGGTGCATATCATATGTGTCCTGTTAGGTATCTGAGTGAGGACTATAATTGTCCCACTAGAACTTGACCTAATCGAATATTCGACGCCATAGTTGTTAAATGCGATGGTCCATAATGCGGATTGGCTATGTCACGAGTGCACCCTCATCCGACACCTACAAAGAAATCATGTCAATCACATGTGTAGGATCACTAACATAACGTCTCAAAATAGATACATGAAAAACATCATGCATACGCCTCAAAGAATCAGGAAAATATAGTCGATAGGCCATGGGCTCCTTCTTTTCCACAACTTCAAAAGGTCCCACAAACCTAGGAGAGAGTTTAGTACCCTTTCCAAAATTAATCAAGATCTTGTACAGTTTCACCCTCAAGAAAACTCGGTTGCCAACTTCATAATTATGATCAACGTGATGCACATCGACCTAACTCTTATGTCGCTCTTGCACTTCTTTAATGCTTTGTCCTATCGTTTTCATTTGTTCTTCCATTTATTGGATCAATTATGGTCCTACAAAGACCCTATCCTCAATTCGATCCCAAATCAATGGCGTCTAACACGGTTTCCTGTAAAGAAACTCAAATGGTTCCATCTTAATGGTACTTTGATAACTGTTGTTGTACGGAAACTATACCAGTGGAAATAAATCTTCCCAATGATTTTGTTGGTTCATTATTTCTGTCTCTAGTTGTGTCCCCAAGGCCTATTGGAAACTGGTCCAAAAACTTCTTGTAAACACTCATCCTTTATCGAATATGATTATTTTAGGAATCCCATGCAATATCACAATCTCTCTAATAAAAACTCTAGCTATTTCTAGTGCCTGATATGTCATGCGCACAGGAATAAAATGTGCACTCTTCATTCGAGTGTCAACTACCATGAAAATTGAGTTGTTCCTCCTTGCCATCAGTGGAAATAAAACAATAAAGTGCATCAAAATGACCTCTGATTGTGATTCCGGAATAACATGTGGTTGTAGTAATCTTGTCGAATGTCTACATTTATTCTTCACTTGCTGACATTCTAGACACCTCAGCACATAGCTAACTATATCTTCCCTCTTTACTTTCCAAAAGAATAAGGGCTTAAGGTCTTCCCTCATCTTCGTGACTTCTATATAAGCCATGTACACTTCTCTATGAGCTTTGTTTCAGATCCAACTTCTCAATTCATTGTTAGGAGGTACGTAAGTCCAGTTATTATACCTCATCAATATATCATTGTCCAATGTATATCCTTCAAAATTTAGTACCAACATGGTGCCTTGTCTGATACTTTCCTTAACCTCCTTATATAAATCATCGTCAAACTGTATAGTTAGAATATTTTCTCGAAGATTCGTCTAAATAGGTATCATTGAAAATATGCATGGTCTTCGACTCAACACATTTGCCACTTTGTTCACTATTTTTTTTATGTAAGTAATCTCAAAATTGTATTTGCTAATAAATTCTAACCAATGCCTTTGTTGTGCATTCAAGTCACTTTATGTAAAAATGTGCTACAAACCACAATGGCCTATTTTTAGTTTGAATTTTCATCCAATCAGGTAGTGTCTCCACTCTCTCAGGGCATACACAATGGCTAATAACTCCAAATCATGTGTTGTGTAGTTCTCCTCGTGCTTTCTTAATTTCCTTGAGATGTAAGCAATCACTCGACCGTATTGTGTCAAGACTCCACCTAATACTTCCTTGGATGTGTTTGTGCATACCAATAATTCCCCATCCATGTCAGGTAATTTTAGTATCGGTGTGGTCGTCAATATCTCCTTGAGCCTTCAAAATGCTTCTGTGCATTTCTTAGTGCAAACTAACTTCTTATTTTTCTTCTGCAATTCCATGATTGGATTTTCTATTTTCGAAAAACCTTCGACGAACCATCGGTAATATCCCACTAGACCCATAAATATACGTACTTATGGTACATTCATCCGTGCATGCCATTCCATAATAGCCTCTACCTTCATTGGATCCACAACATTTCCTTCGTCGGAGATAACATGACATAAATAATGAATCCTTGATTGATAAAAAGAGAATTTCGACGTTTTACTGTATAATTTGTGTTCTCCTAAACACTATAGTACCAAGTGCAAATGTTTGTCATGTTCTTTCATCATCTGAGAATATACCAATATGTCATCAATGAATACTTGAACAAACTTGTCCAAGTATTCACAGAACACCCCATTCATCAAGCTCATGAATACCCCTGGGGCATTTCTCAGTCCAAATGGTAAAACAATAAACTCATAATGCCTAAACCTTGTCTTGAATGCGGTCTTAAGAGTTTCTTCTTCCTTGATTCGTAATTGGTGATATCCTTATCTCAAGTCAATCTTTGAAACACAGTCGTGCCCTTCATTTGGTCAAACAAATAATCTATCCTTGGCAACAAATACTAGTTCTTGATCATTGCCTTGTTAAATTGATGGTAATCAATATAGAGTCTCCATGACCCATCCTTCTTCCATAAGAAAATACCAGGTGCACCCCAAGGTGACACACTTTGATGTATAATTCCTAGGTCCAACAACTCCTTCAGTTACAATTTCAACTCCTGTAACTCAGGTGTTGACATAAGATAAGGAGTTCTTGCTATCGGTTTGGTTCTAGGTTTCAAGCCGATGGTAAACTCCATCTTGTCTTCGGGCGACACACCTGGTAACTCTTATAGGAACAAGTCCGCAAATTATCGTACTACAAGAAGGTTTTCTAATCCTTCCTCCATGCCCTTGTCATTCAATGCTAAGAATTCATATAACTTGCATCCTTGCACATGATCTTCTGTAGTACCTATTTCTATCCAAAACCAAAAGTTTGGTCGGCGATTGTGCCCAATGTCTTGAGCACAGTGGACTAGTGCTTGGCCTAACGGTTGTTCACTACTGTGTGAATCTTGTGGGCCTTGCACAAATCTACAACTGCAGTGGGTCCTATTGATCCAACCTCTCTGCCCTCTCAATCAGAATGTCACACTTGTAATGTGGCTCTCCACATGTCCAACATTCGGTCTTTGGTCCAGTACTCCTAGTCCCCGAAGTAAAAGTTGTTGGCCCACCAGCCTAAAACCCTAGTCTGTTATGTTGAACACGCCTAATAGTTGTTGTTGTTGATGCGGTGGTCCCCTATAGGGAGTTCCACACTAGGGAGTCAGTCGTCGAGGTGTTGTGAACACGGATCCTCTCAATGTATCTCGATAACTTGAAGAATGTCTAGTTGGAGTATGATGTTGTTGTGCACCATACGTCCCATGTCCCATCGGTCTTGCAAGATTCCTTCCCTGACCCATGTTGATCAGATCTTTCACAACTATGAGGGCCTCCTGGATTGCATCGTGCAACGTCTGAGGAACTAGAATCCTCACTTTCACACGAATGCTGACGTTAAGGCCAATACAAACATGTTGACCTTCAACTTCTCCATGCTCAGATGTAGAGCATACCTAAGTAGCTCCAAGATTTGGGCCTCATACTCAGGCATCATATGACCACCCCGTCATAAGGCATTGAACTCATCGAGTTGGTGCTCAATGAATTCCTTTGAAAAGTACCTCTCCCAAAAACACTCCTCGAACAATTCCCATGACACATCTTTGATGACCATGTTCAAATGTGGCAGGAGTGTCTTCCACTATGTAATGACCCCTCTTGCATGGGTGCTACTAGAAGTGTCACACCTCCTCCCCTAGAACCACGTCGTGAACCTCCACGACGTCCACTAACCATGATTACCACATTCATAGGTTAAAAGATTAATTAGCACTAGGTTATTAATCAAGTGTATAATACAGTGGAAGGCGTGAAGATCCATAGTCACAAGGTTGAACCCACTCTGATACCATATGTAATCCATCCATTACGACTAGAAAAGAAAAGCATAAAAGGTAAAGTTTTTTTTTTTGCATTAGGAAATTAACGTCAACAATAAATCATAGCAACATAAGATCAATGACATCATAAGTAAAAGAATTACCAGGTTCTCTTCATTGAAATCAATAATGACGCATTCAATGTATCAACAAAAGGATAGCGACACATAAACATAAATAACATCTCCTCTTAGCAAATCACAATCATCTTGAAACAATTTATAAACAATAATCAACTAGATAAAGAATATTATAATGACTGCTTGCTCAATCCTACCCTACAAGGTTAGGACCTCCAAGACACATAAGCAATGCTCAAG
>CBVK0100932650.1:0-15497 GCA_900067695.1 Picea abies | reverse complement strand
GAAGATTCCTCCTCTAGAATGTTCTTAGGTGATGGTAGCACTATATAAAGAGGTTCAAGCAATGTAATGAGACATGAAGAGAAATATTGTATTTTGATTTGAATCTCATTAAGAGGTTTCCCCCTCGAAGAGGCAAGTGAACAAGAGATGATCCCTTCCATAATATGATCCATTATACGGTGTTTCCCTACCTCAAGGGTTTGGTAATAATATAGTATGGTTTATTCTATATTTAATTGTGGATCTATTGTGTATTCGGTATTTGTGGTGATTATATTTGTAGATATATTTAGGTTATTAACAAGTGGTATCAGAGAACTTTCCTTGACAGACATTGTGGACAAATATTTTTTATTTTTACAGATTTATTTTTTTCGGAGAAGAGAAAAGAGGGCCACGACATTCCATAAATTTTTGGTATAATTCTATGAAATTTTTGCAGAAACAGGTTGTATATATGAGTTTCTCTCAGAAAAACACCCAAGTTGAAAAAAAAAATCGTCTGAAACGGAGTCCGAGAAGTCAAGATATTGAAGTTTTAAAAAATTTCAATTTTTCAGGGTTTTTTCTGCGGAAGGGGACGCAATTTTTTTTTATTTTTTATTTTTGTAGCACTTGAAGGCCGAATTTGCCCAAATAAATTACAGATCTGAGTTCCTCTCACAATTTCACCTAATTTCAAAAGAAACATCATCCAAAATGGAGTTCGGGAAGTGAAGTTATGAGCATTTTAAATTCAACTGTTTTTTAGGGTTTTTTCTAGAAAAAAACCGCGATTTTCTGCCATAACTTATTGGTCTATTTTTTGGATTTTTTCATGAAGGTTGTGGGACCAAAGAGTTCATAGGGTACTCATATGGATATTTCCTCTCAAACCCTAAAAGAAATTCTACAAATTACTGAAGCATTCAAATCTCAATTATATGACACATTGGATGCTAGATTTCATATCCTTGCAGATGGCTTCAATGATAGTTTTCGTAGTATTCAAGATTCATTGGATATAATGCAGGAGATATTTATTATGGAGGACATCAAGGATGAATATAATCAAGAAATATATGCCTGGTATGATTTTGAGGCAGATTGCGATGATTGGTATATGGATAGTTTTCATTTCCGGGATGACAACCAGTTTGATATTTTATTTGATGATCTAATCCACCTTCTGTAGAGAGAATCAATGTGACAAATCGAGAGCCAATGATTATTACCAGTGTCCATCCTACTTATTCTACAATGGTATTATTCCTTCTAGATTATGCTATGACCCTTTTCCACTATGTTGATGGATCTTCTTATTTGGATCCACATGACAGGTGTCAGTCTTTGGAGCATCATTTTGAGTTGGTTATTGGGTTCCAAAATCTTCCATGGGGAGTTCACATGAGAACTTGGACATGGGACCCGGGATTACAATAGTGATTGGAATACTTTAGCATGGTGGCTTTCCTTTCTACATGGGACCTTGGTTCTCCAGTCTTCTTTAACATTATGGTCCACAATTATCCATGGGACCCTGGTATATGGTTGTACATCAAGCGTTGAGGAAAACACTTACATAAGGGGGATGGAATGTTAGGTAGCTAGAGAGGTAGTAGTGGGGGCCCAAAGGGCCCATTGTGATAATAGTGGAGGCCATTCAATGTAAGGTGGATTAGGTCCACTATATTATTAAATAAAGCCCACTATGGTAGTTAGATATAATAAATGAGTAGTTAGATATAATAAATGTAAGAGGACTTCTTAGAAGGTTCGACTTCTAGAAGATTCCTCTTCTAGAATGTTCTTAGGTGATGGTAGCACTATATACAGAGGTTCAAGCAATGTAATGAGACATGAAGATAAATATTGTATTTGGATCTAAAGATCATTAGGAGGTTTCCCCCTCGAAGAGGCAAGTGAATCGGAGAGGATCCCTTCCATAATAGAATTCATTGTACAGTGTTGTCCTACCTCAAGGGTTTCGTAATAATAAAGTATGGTTTCTTCTATCTTGCTTTGTGGATCTATTGTGTATTCAGTATTTGTGGTGATTATATTAGTAGATCTATTCAAGTTCTTAACATGGAGCACCAAGTTTCAACTACAAGGCCCCTTTGATTTCATTTCTTCCACCTGAAAATCGTTTGTTGGAGTATCTCCAACACTAGTGTTTTGGTCAATGAGACATAATGCAATTTTTGAAGAGGAGGTCGATTTTCAAGAAAAAAATTTCATGCATTTTTAGGTAGTGTAGTCGCATGGGCCTTGTCCAAATAGAATTGTGGGAGCTTACAAAAAATCATTATGTTGCTCGGTTTGGATTTTATTCCCTCGGACGAAATTGGCCACATGTTCCTAAATGGCTCAAGGAGGGGAGTTTCAACTCACAATAAAACTCAAATTGGGACTTGGGTGGGTGAATTGTCAGTTTCATTGGATCCAGAGCACCGAGCTTCAACTAGGGGGTCTCTCCAATGTCAATTCATCCACCGGAAAGCTATTTTTTGGAGTATCTCTGACACTAGGGTTTTGCTCACTGCTTATTACATATGTTTGACAATTTAACACCTTGTTAGGCAAGGCAAGTGAAGGAAAGGCAAGGAAACACAAGGAAAGTGAAGGCAAGACATGGACAAACATGGCAAGTGAAGGAAAGACATGGAAAGGAAAGTGAAAGAAAGTCATGGCAAGGCAAAGAATGTCATGGAAAGTGAAGGAAAAGAAAGGCAAGGCATGGCAATGCATGGCATGGAAAGGGAAGGCATGGGAAGGGATGGCATGAAAAGTGAAGGAAAGGCAAGGAAAGTGAAGGAAATGAAAGTGAAATAACGACATGGAAAGGAAAGGCATGGCATGGCAAGGAAAGACAAGGCATGGTAAGGCAAGGCAAGTGTTGGGTTCATGATTTGACTATTTTGTCTCAAAGGCCAAATCCTTTTTGCCTGCAACATTATATATGTTATGCTCTCATTTATTCATTTTGAAGGTATTATCAAAGCTTCATACATCAATTCTCCATAAATCGCACAAGGTATGTATAATTTTCATTTTTGCAACGATTTTATGATCAGTTCATATCAGTTTAATGTTTATGAAGATCTAATGTTTTGGTTTTCTTGCAACAGGGCAGAATCGTGATCTAATCCTCCATCTGGTACCTCGTCTGACACTCCGTTCAACACTTGATCTGGCACGCGATTTGGTACTCGGAGGGTATTGGAGCTAGCAGTTGGTACATTGGCGTCCTTTGATGGATGAATAAGGGATATGGGTTTTATGCCCCCTTGTTCCCTCCAACTATGGAGCTTGACACATCTCGGATTGGGCAGTTGCAACGAATGTTGAGTGGAACAAAAATATTGTTAAGAAGATGTTCTTATTATAATAATTTAATGAATTTATTGTTTTTAGAAAGGGCCGACCCTTCCAGTGGTCGACCTCTCAAGCTCTGTAAACATATATAAGTATCATTATTCATGACATGAACCAGGAGACAAATTTTATTATTTCATACACACATTATCACCATTTTTTCATATACTCTGTTTTTATGATTAATGGCAGTGTTGTGTAGCTTGGCGACTGCATTTTCCTGTTGGAGTGTTGCCACGACCTTATGGGGGGACCACCAATGGTCTAGGTGATTGTTTATACCAATACATATTTACATTTATCTAGTTTCCTTTCTTAGATTTCAAAATTGTTTTTTCGTTGTGTAAATTTCTCAATTTCAATTGCTTGTTGTGTGTATATTTTAATTATAGATTTCTTATCTAAGTCATCTTCGTGTGCACTTTCTCTTAATTGCATATTTCTTTCTGAATTATGGATATCATAGAGAGATGTCCATGGTTGTGTGTTAATGATTATGTTTTGTTTGCAGGTTGTAGGAGCTGTTTAATTACATTATTATGTCTTTTTCTCCCTAGCTATAAATTACTCTACAGAGTACTAATTTAGATAGTTTTATTTGTAGCTTTGATAGTTTTGACAGAGTACTAATTTATATAGGTTTACTTGTAATTGAAAATACTCTTTGTAGGTCTGTTCCATTTATTAATTTTGCTAGACAAACTTTCCATTAGCTTTTCTTTTTACCTTGGCTCATACTGTGCCACAAATCTAATTTTACCTACCCTGGGTTGCAATTTAATTGAGGGAATTAGTAAATATAGAATACCCATCATTTTTTGCGTCATTGTCGGGGAGTTGTATTAAGGTAGAAAATAGTTAGGAAGTAGATCATTTCTTAACCTTAGCATCAGTTTGGTGCTGGGGGAACCTTACGATGAGATGTAAGAACCTATGCATCTGTTATAACAGGTTCCCCCAAACCCAATGATAGTTTTTCTTTTTTATTTCTTTCATGAACAAACCTAGGGACCCAAAGGGTAGATACATCAAAACAAGACAAAAAATTTAGATCAAGGTTCCTTCTAACCTTTTTGGAGGAAGGAACACTGGACCCATAAACTCCATAGATGGATACCAAAAAATAGTGGTTAGCTCAACTCAAAGAGATAAAGAAGACTCTGAAGAGACCAAAACTGGGGACACTATAGAAAAGAAAATTGAAACATCAACAATAGTGGGACATGAGGCAAGACCACTCGGGCCTTCATCAGAACCAACCAACACAACCTTTTCTTTTTCACCACCATCAAGGGAATCTAACTTTGTAGATATCATTGACCCTGAATAGGTGAATTCTCTTTTTGGAAGTTCATCCAATATAATTGCATCCCAAGTTAAAATAGAAACTTTGGCACCAATAGTTTCAACAAGCTTGAGTAAAGTCCCAGACATCCAAACATTAGATAAATCTTCCCATCGAAGGGATACCCTTCCTGGAAAAGAACCTTGGGATACTTTCTTATCTTCAAGGATAAAACAATTTAGGTACTCTCTCTTTGGAAACCAAATCAGTATGGATGATCAGGAGGATCACAACCATGTTAGACATGATGAGGGAGAAGAAGTTGGAAACCAAACAGAAACCACCTTCTGGTTTCCAATTTTCGATACCACACACGATGTCAACATGAATAACATTCCACTCTCTACGCTGCCCAGCTTTTATGGTAAAATAAGTGAAGGCCCAGATACCTTCCTATTTGATTTTGACATCTTGTGTAGAAGCTACAACTACTTGCAAGATGCCCATAAATTAAAACTTTTTCCTTCCACTCTCAAGGATTTTGCACTAAGATGGTTCATGGGGTTAGGAGAGTCCAGTATTAGGTCTTAGGAAGACATGAAATATATATTTCTTAAAAATACCAAGACTACTGCAAGTCCAAGGATTCTCGTAATGATATTTTTAAATTTCAACAATTAGAGGATGAGAGTCTCGAGGATTAAATGGAACGGTTTGCTTATACCTCACAAAAATTGAAATACCATGACCTTCTAGATGATGCAGTTGTGACTCTTTTCCTTAAAGGAATTTTGGAAGAATATCTAGAGACACTTAACGTGGTGGCATCAGGTGACATCTCCCATAAAACATCTACTAAAATATGTGAAATGTGTAGAAATTACTCGAGGAGTACAGCCAAAACGGGGAAGAGTGTTTGGGATCCTTATAGTAGAAACCTAAAAATAATTAGTTCAGGTGGTATTACAAGGGTAAAGATAGGAAAGCTATTGGAGAAATTCAAAACCAATATCTTAGGTACAATAGGTTCCCAGTTGGACACCCTAAATATTAAGAAGAAATGAGAGGAGAATAATGCAACAATGAGCATATTTTGTCCAAGATACAGGAGGAAGCATTCCTCAAGGGAGTTCCCATTAGACAACATTTCAGTTTGTGGCTTTTGCACTGAAGATCACCCAACTGAAAAATTCCCATCACTGCCCGGTTTATTATCCATTTACAGAAGTGGGGATCCTAGGGAATCTTCTTATGCACCTAGGAGGCCATGGTAGCCTAGGAGTCAGCCTACATACCAGGATCTACCACCTCAAGTTCCACCCTATTATCAACAACCACAACAATGGAACTCACTGAATTGGAAAAACAGGTCTCCATAGTATCACCACCCTTGGCTACAAGGATGGAGAGGAGGGCATACCAAAGGAAACACTTAGGTTGCACCTATTCCTATGCCCACTCATCCTTACCCACAATTTCCACCAAACATCCAACAACTTTTTCCAGGTTTTGTTCCCCCACCTTTACCTCCTATACCACAACAATACCAGAATAAAAGCTCCCCAAGACCCACATTATTACTGGAAAAACTAGTACCCAACCCAAATAACAAGCCAACTCGACCTCTTCACAATGTTGAGCTACAAACCTTCCCGACATATGTTATTTCTTTTGTTCCATTACATGAGATTCAACTAAGGTCAGGAAAAGTTCTGGATAGATAGAGGCCTTCAATAGTCATCTAGGAAGAAGAAGAAGATGAAACTCACAAACAACCCATGAATGCCACTAAGTGGGAAGATGTTATCATTTCTAAAGACCAAGAACCAAAGATTCTCCAAGATGAATCTTCATAGATTACAAAATCCCCTCCTTATCCATAAATATTAGCAATTGAGAAACCAACAATTCGACCGGAATTTGATATTTTAAATGAATTAAAGAATATTTGTGTTAAAATTCCCCTATTACAAGCCATAAAAGACATTCCAATTTACAGTAAGGTGGTCAAATAATTGTGTATCAAGAAACCAGGTAGGAAACAAAGAGATCCTCCAACAATACATTTGATAGGAGAATTGTCTCAATACATATCAGAGCATATTAGGGTCACAAAGTATGCAAACTCAAGGAACCCCGTAGTAACAATAACCATTAATAAGGTTCCCATTGGAAACAATCTTATAGACCTATGGGCAACCATTAATGTTATGACTGTTACTACCTTGGAGGAATTACAGTTAAAACCTCTCCTTAGACCTATCCCAACTATTTTGGAATTAATAAATAAGAAAAGAATTATACTTGAAGGAATCTTGGATGATATCATAGTTACATTAGCCTCATGGGAATACCTAGTAGACTTTCTTGTCATTCATTCAAAGGATCCTGCTAAAGGGCATCCCGTTATCTTGGGAAGAGCTTGGCTGGCCACAACCAATGCATTTATTGGTTCTAGAGAAGGTGAAATGACCATCTCTAATGGAATTTCGATACAAAATCTTACCATATACCCACCATCTCAACCTGTTATAGAGAATTTGTGGTGGCTTGAATGTCCATACGAGAATCTGAAATGGGAAGAACCCATGTTTCCAAGTGATCATTCCTGGGCACTTCAGGAACAAACAAAGGAAAATGTGCTAAATCAATTTAATTCTACTATCACGTGTGTTGATTTTCCACAATATTTTCCCCAATTAGAGTACATGTTTGGTGAAAATTTTTAGGAACAGTTGGACCCATCAACTTTGTATTTGACATATTTTATTTTTGAGATAGATGATTCTGCCACATCTTATATCATGCCCTATGAGATTAGTCCTGGGAAATTCCTACATATAAATTTTGGACTAGATGCAGACCAACACAACAATTAGTAAATGTACTTAAAGAACAATCAGGGGCATTCACCGCAGAATACACTGATATGAAGGGTATACACCCTAACACATGCATTCATTACATATATACATAGGAAGGAGTAACACCTATTAGGAAACCCCAGAGAAGGATGAATCCAAGACTCAAGGATATAGTAAAGAAGAAATACAAAAGATATTGAATGTAGACTTTATTTATCCAATCTATGACAGTAAATGGGTATCCCCTCTTGTATTGGTTCCAAAGAAAGTCATTGTAAACTGGGGAATTTGTGTCAACTTCTGGGAACTTAATAAGGCCACTCTAAAGAATTATTTCCCCCTTCCCTTCATTGACCAAGTCTTGGATACCTTGCCAGGGAAGAAATAATTTTCCTTCCTAGAAGGATATAGCAGATACAACCAAATTCTCATAGCACCTAAGGATCAGGAAAAGACTAATTTCACTTGTCCTTGGGGAACCTATGCCTATAGGGTCTTACAATTTGGTTTGTGTAATGCTCCTGCCACATTTCAACGAGCAGTATTAGGGATATTTGCTAACCTTATTCATGATTGTGTGGAAGTGTATATTGATGACTTTATAGTATATGGAAATACTTACCAAGAAGCCCTAGATAATCTAAATAAAGTCCTTATCATATGTCAAGAAATGAATCTATCCTTAGGTCATGAAAAATGTAAAATGTTGTTGACTGAAGGAGTAGTCTTAGGAAATCACGTTTCATCTGAAGGGATTAAAGTGGATCTTTCTAAGATCAAGGTAATCGTCAAACTTCCACCCCCAAAGACTAAAAAAGAGGTAAGAAGATTTCTTAGACATTCCGGATACTACCGAAAATTCTTTGATAATTTTACAAATATTTTTGCACCCATGTTTGGACTACTTATAAAAGATGTTGATTTTCTTTGGACTGACTAGTGTCAAACCGCCTTTGAAACTCTAAAAGATAAATTATCTGTGGCACCAACTCTCAGGGGACCCAATTAGGCCCTTCCATTTCACATATCCAATGATGCCTCTGATACCGCAATAGGAGGAGTATTAGGACAAAAATAAGACCATCAATCATATTCCATTTATTTTGTGAGTAAGAACTTGTCCCCTGTCGAGTTAAACTATACAATTACCAAAAAGGAATTATTGGCAGTTGTCCATGCCATCAATAAATTTTTCCAGTATATCACAAGATCCAAGGTATTTGTACATACAGATCACTCTGCCATTATATTTCTCATGAATAAACCCATTACCAATGGCCGAGTGACTAGGTGGCTCTTATTATTGCAAGAGTTCAATATCACCGTCCTTGACTGGCCTGGAAAAGAGAACTTAGTAGCTGATTTTGTTTCATGCATTAGTCATGAGCGTGATGATATTCTTGTTGATGATAGTTTTCCAAATGAGCATCTCTTTTCCCTCTCTGTAAATACCCCATGGTTTGCAGACATGGAAAATTATTTGGATACTAGGAAGTTACTAGCTCACTTGTCACCTCATGAAAAGTGTCGAATTATCACACAGAGTGCTAACTACTCCTGGGTTGGCCATGACCTTTTTCGTACTAGACTAGAATTGACTATTTGTAGATGTGCCCGAGAAGATTTGATACCAAAAATCCTACGAAGTTGTCATGATGGACAATGTGGTGGCCATTTTTCCGACAAATGTACAACATATAAGGTTTTACATTCAGGTTACTATTGGCCTAACATTTTTAAGGATGCTACCAAATATGTGAGAAGTTGCGATAACTGTCAAAGGATATGAAGACCCACATCAACTGATGAAATGTATTTATGTTCCCAATTTATGATAGAACCTTTTGAGAAATGGGCTCTTAATTTTGTAGGACCAATTTCACCCATGTCTAGTAAGAAGAATTATATTTTGGTTTGTACAGATTATGTCACCAAGTAGGTAGAGGAAAAAGCCTTATTTAGGGCTACTGAAAAATCTTTTGTTGAATTCATTTATGAATACATCTTCACCTGCTTTGGTGTTCCTTGTGAAATTGTTACAGACCAGGGCACACAATTCACTTTTAAGTTGATGAAGGAATTAACGGAGAAATATGGGATCAAGCATTGTAAGTCTTCTCCATATCACCTGCAAGCTAATGGTTAAGTACAATCCATAAATAAATTTTTGGAAACTATATTAACCAAAAATGTTCAATTACACCATAGGGATTGGGCTGATAGACTTCCAGAGGATTTGTGGGCATATTGTACCACCTAGAGAAACACCACTGGGCATACCCCATACAAACTAGTTTATGGAAAACAAGTACTTCTACCAATTTAATTTCAAGTAAGGACTTTCCGCATTGCTACACAATTGGGATTAGACCTAGACAAGGAACGGAAACAATGAGCCCTACAATTGAATGAATTGGATGAGATTAGACAAGATGATATCCAACGAACAATGTTAGTTCAAAACCAGAGGAGCAAGTGACATGACAAATTTATTAAGAAGAAAAAATTTCAACCTGGTGATTGGGCTTTGTTGTTTGATTCCCGATTCAAAACTTTTAAAGGAAAACTTACCACTTGGTGGTTGGGTCCTTATGAGGTAGTTACTATGTATGATAATGGGGATATTAAGATAAAAACAATTGATGATGGACAAGTCTCTTTCGTAGTGAATGGACACTGACTTAAACTTTACCACATGCCCATTTCCAAAGAATATTTTCTATAGGTCATGTCAACCGACAAGGCATTAACCTTAGTGGATGGGGAAGTTTCTTCTCCCTCCCCCTGTTCTTGAAAATTTTTATGAATTCTAATTTTACATATGTAAATAATTTAAAAGTGTGCTTTTGCTAATAAACAATTTTAGAGATATCTACAAGTATTTATTTCACCACAAGTGGCCAATTTCAAGGAGATAAAAAGGGAAGTATTTTACTTTGGAAAATGATGTTTCTATATTTGAAATTTGTTGTCTTCTTAAGAATCAGTTGAATAATGACTTTTTATTGTTCTTAGAAATTGCTTGCGGTGAATTAGCCATTTTTTTACAATATTTATATCTTCCTTTCTCTCAAGAAATCTTTAATGGTAGTTTCTCTTAACCTCCACCACTAGAGGATATAAGGAAGTTACACCTTGTCTTATCAAACCTAGAGGTTACTCGTACAATTTCCCCAAGAACCCTAAGTAGGTGAGTAAAGTATCTTTATAAAAGAGTAGCAAGAACGCCTGGTTAGCAGTTAGCCATGGAAACATCAATATAACTTTTAAAAAAGAATAAAGTGAGTAGGGCCTGAAGATACCTTTCTATTCTTTTCCAATGGTACCATCCACTACACACTAAAAATTCTTGATTATACCATAACTTTAGATAGGCTACGTCCACTTAAGTATCCCTTACATCAAGAAAACATATAAGGAATACATAAATAAGAGTCATCCTCTAACATAAATACCTTCCCAGTCTTAAATAAATTTTTTAGAGTTGCCTCCCCATTTTTTTAAGGTAGGTTGTTTTCAAAGCTTATCATTTATGTCTGTTAGCCCATTTTCAATTCAATAAACCCTTGAATTTTCCATTCTACTTCCTGAAAAGTCTTGAGAAAATGTCTTCCCAAGTTCGTAAAAACTTGGCCAACCCTCACAACATTTTATTCCACCATGGCCTCATCAAATTGCTTGTTATAGCTGAATTGAAAAAACAGAGCAAGACATGGGTTGAATTCCTCTACCAATTCTCAAACCCCCATCTCACAGCCAACACCAGCAAGAGATCATTCGATTCAGGGGTTGTCACTCCATCTAAGCCTCATTCTCCAAAAAATCCAAACCCTCCAACTCAAACTATCTCTCTGTCTGATCAAAAGGCCAAGAAAATTATTGATTCCCCTGCAGCCTCATTTGGTAAGAAAATAAAAAAGCCTATTGATAATTCCCAATTTCCTTCGACACCTGTTGATCCTCAACCTAAGAGTCTACAATATGCATTTTAGCAAGAATTTCCTTCAGTCCCTACAAAGAGGAGATGATCCAATTGATTCAAGGGGGAATGTTTTCGAAGAATCACCCGAAGTACGAGTGGAAAATCCAATGTAAAACCTCCAAGCACTTTAGATCCTATCCAATTGTCTTTCGATCATGAAAGACCCATAAAAGAATCAGATAAGTTACCGTAGAGGAGTTTGATCCCAATAAAGAGGTCAAATCTAAACCAATTACACCTAGTCTCTCTCACAAAAACATTGTTACTCCTTCCTCTCAGATGCCTACATAGTCTTCCAAAGTTGATATACCTTCTACATCCATCAAGGAATACAAGCCCTCTTCTCTTGAACCATCTAATCATACCCCAATTATTGAGAAATTGCAATGATAAAATGTTCAGTTTCTTCAACAATTGGAAGAGTGAAAAACTATGGATAGGAATCTACATCATGACAATGTGATATTGCAAGAAAAAGTGAATTCTATTCAGCGATTGGTTGATCAAATGAAAACCACCAATCGCAGCCTCCAGATGCAATTGAAACATTGTAAAAGGCCCAAGACAAAATCCCTAGGGCAAGAGAGAGAAGCTTCTAAAGCCAATCCACCCCCTCCTTCATGAGTATAGTTATTTCGAGTGATTCATTTTTGTTTGTAGAGTGACATGCAAATCCTTAGGCATGGGGGTAATGTTGGTTTCATGTTTTGACTATTTTTTTTCAAAGGCCAAATCCTTTTTGCATGCAACATTATATATGATATGCTTTCATTTAGTCATTTTGAAGGTATTATCAAAGCTTTATACATCAATTCGCCATAAATTGTACAAGGTATGTATAATTATTGTTTTTGCAATGATTTTACGATCAATTCATCTCATTTTAATGTTTATAAAGATCTAACATTCTAGTTTTCTTGCAACAGGGAAGAATCACGATCCGATCCTCCATCCGATACCTTGTCCGGTACTCTGTTCAACACTTGATCCGGCACGTGATATGACACTCAGAGCGCATTGGAGTTGATGGTTGGTACATTGGTGGCCTTTTATGAACGAATCAGGGATATGGGTTTTATGCCACCTCACACCCTCCAGCTATGGATCTCGACACATCTCTTCTAGTAGGGAAAACCCCCTATGGAATACGCTAGGGTTCAAAATGTAGGTAGATCTAACCGTATAAAAGTATCTTACTTTTCTAACTACCTTGAACATACCCCAAATTCATACATGAAAGACAAAGTGAAAAGATCAGGTAACTTTACCTTTTACTCCATGTTCGGTGTCAAGCCTCTGACATTCGATATCTCCATTGACTGCAAGCCTCCTCCCAAGGCTGACCTACATTCACAAACAGATAAACAAGAAACTACAAACATGCATATCATATATAAATCATGGGTTAGATGTTATAATAAAGCATAAATCAAATAAAAACATTTGACACATCATATTTCGGGACAAAAAAAGTATTCCTTTTATTGATATCACAATGTTTACTTACAACAAGGTCAGTGAATGCTCCACGAACCTGGTCGAGGCTCCTCTTCACCAAGCTCCAACTGTGCTTCCACGTATCTTTCTCCTCTCAACCTCTCTCTAGGGAAATGGAATAGGCTTATGATGAAGAAAAAGGAAAAAATGGGAAATTCTGATACAAATCTCACAAGGTGGCTGCAATTTCTTGGGGCAAGGAGGGGATGTGAAATAGGAAGAGTTTCATTGTTCTTATGCTTGTCTTAGAAATGAGACCCCAACACCTCCTTTTATATGACAAAAGGATGTTTATTAGGTTGGGTGACAGGATATAGGCGGTGGGATAGTTGGGAAACTACCCAATAGCCCGTAATCTCAACAAATTCCTTGCAACTTTTTAATTTTTACAACTTTTGCGAGTATACGCGGGTTGTAGTGGTGCAGCTAGTGTACATACGTGGGATTTAGTGGTGCAAAAAGCATACATACGCGAGGAGTAATGGTGCAAGGCACGTTCATATTCAAAGATAGTGTTTTTAATAAGAGCAACTTAGTGATGGCTTGACAAAAATGGCAAGTAAGAGGGCCTGATTCCATGTATGCATATGTAGAGAAATTTAGGGTTATAACAGATGCCCCCTAATGTGTGAGTTTAGAAGAGAATCTGATGGCCGAAATATATTATAAATATTCACCAATGTACGAAGCGAGTGAGCCTAGGACCGGAGTTCGGGAGGTGTCATCTGCAAAAATAACAATTGTCTCTCTGAGGTGGGCATACCCATGCTCGGGATGAAATAAATCATGGATGCCAATCAATTACACTACAAATCCATGTCATATAAATATATAAAGTGTAGCCGTGAGAAATACACAATGGATCTACATCTCAAAATCAAAGATATACAGGTATAGTATCCATCTTCAAGAAGCCAATGACGTCTGATGGCTGGAGATGAGGCCTTTAGAGCTCGAGCAACAACTTCAATATCTTCAAAACTCGAGTAGGAGTGTAATGTGAGTGTATGAATTCACTACCCATAGGTCTTCGAAGGCTCATCGAGGAAATACAAGAGGATCTTGATGATCAGGCAGAGAACATCATTGATTTCGAACAAGGACTTGATTGGACTTTTGGGATGGTCAGGCATGAGGTCAAGAGACAAAATGAAAAAAGGATGAATCAGGTTCGGTAAAAATTCCCTTGGACAATAGCATGATAGATGATCAAACTCAGGCAGCATAACATTGACATAAGTTCACGATGAAGGAGGCAACACAAACTCTCCATGTGTTTAGAAGAATAACCAAATGGAAGAGGACACAACTTCATGTGGCGAGAAAAATTTCCTAAGGTCATATTAGATCCCACAGCTTGGCGAAAAAATGGAAGGATGTGCTTTGTCCAAGGGAAACTCATTGTGCTGCCATAAAAAGAAAATATGTTTCTCGTCCTCTTTTTGTTAGGATATTTAGACACTTAGGAGTTAGTAATATCTACTTGGTCTATTGTGTCATTAGGTAAGTGTGTTTCTTTAGTATGCAATAGTATGCATTTGTAGTTAGGAAATCCAACGGTCACGATATGTTCCCGACATAGAGTGATCTGATGGTTCATACTCTCCTCAATCTTAACGGCTATTGATCCATGGCTTAACACCTGATTGGTCCATGATCTCTATTTAAAGAGCATGGAGGGTCATTTTTCGATGATCGATTGTGAGAAACTCTCTTGTAAAATCTCTCTGCAATCTTTTTCTTTGCATTAATAAAATGCTCCAAGTGGTCGCGTTGGCTGAGGCCATGGATGTTTCCCTATGGGGGTTTTACCACGTAAAAACACCGGTGTGTTGATCTTTGATCTGGTTACTAAAGGTGTTCACCCTTTGTTGGAATACCTGTGTTGGCGAACATGGTATTAGAGCCTGTTTGAAGACTCGCTCCTGTAGAAGATCGAGATCATGAAGCCAAGTTGTCTCATCTCCACTTTTTGTCATTTTTTTACATTTATGGGATAAGAGGACTGTTCCATTGCATCCAGAGTGCTCATTTCAGTCAGGAACATTTTTCTTTTCACTCAAAAAGGTTACCGTTTTCCAAATATACAACCATTACAGTCAGATCCGGAGGTATAAAGCTTGAATACGCATTTAAAATTTTTTTTGCAGAGTAGTATTTTGGTTTTATTTTGGCTTTGTTTTATTTATTTTCGGGTTGCTACTCTTTTAGATCTGTGTATGATCTTTTCCCTGTGCCCCATGCGATCTCGAAAAATCAGAAACAGATAGGAAAAGGTGCATCTTCTGAGTAAGCTAACAGAGATCTAACCCTTGTTGTCATCGAGAAGCGGAATTTTTTTCTTGTGTGAAAAGAGTTTTTTCTTAGCACGCTCTCCAAGGCCATCTTCCACAACAACAACACCTCCAGTCCTTCTTCTGAACATTACAATATGTTTTTCTAGATCATTTGGTTAAAAGTTTCCTTATTAAGTAAGAGGTCTTGAGTTCAAGTCTCTCTTTTGTTACCTTTT
>CBVK0100932637.1:0-15623 GCA_900067695.1 Picea abies | reverse complement strand
CTTCCGATCTATGTCAATAAGTGTGACATGTTAGCAAACACAAAGGGGTAATAAGAAAATGAATAGGTTGACACTTATGCCTTGTCAGCAAGGGTGAAACGTCATCAAATATAAAGAGGTAGTAAGAAAACAAAATGTTGACACCTATGCCATGTGGACAAGTGTGACATGTTCACAAGGATAAAGGGGTACTAAGAAAAGTAAATTTTTGACACCTTTGCCACATGGGAAAGGTCACACGTCAACAAAGATAAAGGGGTATTAAGAAAAATAAAAGTTTAGCACATATAACAAGTTGGAAAAGAGAAAGGGGTAATAGGTCAAATAAGAGATCAAAACCTCTACCATGTCAACAAGGGTGACATGTATTGAAAGAGAAAGGGGTACTAAGAAAAAGAGAAGGTCGACACTTTTGCTGCATTAACATGGGTGACATGTTAGCAAAGATAAAGGGGTACCAAGAAAAATAAATGGTTCACACCTATGCCTTTTCAGAATGGTGATGCCTTATCAAAGATAAATGGGTATTAAGAAAAATAAAAGGTCGACACGTATTCCACATCAACAAGTTTGACATGTCTACAAATATATAGGTGTAGTAAGAAAAGGAAAATATTGACACCTATGCCATATGTGTAAGGATGACATGTCAACAATAATAAAGGGCTACTAGGAAAAAGAAAATTTCAACACCTATGCCACTTCAAGAAAGATAAATGGGTACTAAGAACAAGAAGAGGTCAAAACCTATGCCATGTAAGCAAGGGTGACACAACAACAAAGATAAAGGGGTACTAAGAAAAAGAAAAGTTTGACACCTATTCCACATTAACAATGGTGACATGCCAACAAAGATAAAGGTCTACTAAGAAAAATAAAATGTCAACACCTATGCCATGTTCGCAAGGGAGACATGTTTGCAAAGATAATGGGGTACTAAGAAAGGGAAAAGTTCGACACCTATGCCACATGGGAAAGGGTGATACATCAAAAAAGATAAAGGGGTACTTAGAAAAATAAAATTTCAACACCTATGACACATCAGTGAAGAGAAGGGGGTACTAAGAAAAATAAGAGGTAAAGACCTATGTCTTGTTAGCAAGGGTGAGATGTCAACAAATATAAAGGGGTAATAAGAAAAGGAAAAGTCAACAACTATTCCACATTAGCAAGGTTGACATGTGTAGAAATATAAAGGGGTACTAAGAAAAGGGAAAGTTCGACACCTATGCCATATGAAAAAGGGTGGCATGTCAACAAAGGTAAAGGGGTACTAAGAAAAATAAAAGTTTGACACCTATGCCATGCCAATAAAGAGAAAGTGGTACTAAGAAAATGAAGAGGTTGAAACCTATGCCACATCAACAAAAACAAAGGGGTCCTATTAAAAAGAGAAGGTCGACACCTATGCCACATAAGCAAGGATTTCAGACCAACAAACATAAAGGAATACTAACAAAAATGAAATGATGACACCTATTCCTTGTCAGGAAGTGTGACATGTCAGCAAAGAGAAAGGGGTGCTAAGTAAAAGATAATGTCAACACCTATGCTACGTCAACAAGGGTGACATGTCCATAAAGAAAAAGGGGTAGTAAGAAAAATAAAAGTTTGACACCAATACCATGTCAACAATCAACTGCCAAGGAGAAGGGTCGATGACTAACGGTCAGGTTGGCAGTTTGGACAATATCCTCAGATCAACAATCTTGATCTCTTTCGGTTTACGTTTGACGGTGCAGATTGCCACATAACAAGACTATCCATGTAATACCCCAAGACCGAGCCCCAATTGTAAATGTGAATGTCAATATGTTTCATAGGCTGGTGAGCCAAGTTATTATAGGCCATAAGGCTTATGTGATTATTAGGCATGAGAGCCTAGATGCTAAAGGACATTGAGCCTATTTTTGTATGTGTAAACACTCATATCATTAATAAAACACATCGTTGCATGTAGACCAACCACGATAAAAGAGTGTGGGGGACTAAACTCCACTAGGAAGGGAAAGGAGGGACTAAGAACCTAGGAAAGGAGGCTAATCTAGAGGGCTTATTTCCAAATGGATATTATAATATTATTCCTAAAGACCATGGTGAGGATAATTATTTTATCCTAAGCTCCTATGGGAAAGAGGATGAATCCCAAGTGGTGAGAAATGAGCTCCTTGAGAGACATGTGTCATCAAGGGAATATGCAAATAAGTGTGGGGTAAATTAGTCCATTTCCCAATCATGGAGCCATTGACTCACTCAACCATTCATGCACTCAACCATGCTCTCCATGAGTCGACCT
Source organism: Picea abies (assembly GCA_900067695.1). NCBI lineage: Eukaryota > Viridiplantae > Streptophyta > Pinopsida > Pinales > Pinaceae > Picea > Picea abies. The sequence goes on along the minus strand of CBVK0100932637.1, from coordinate 13,327 downwards.
CAACATCATTCATGTACTCCTAGAGCATGCATGCACTCTTTTGTTACATGTACCTTTCCTGTTATCGACAATAAATCGTATTCCTCATGAGATTCAAAGTGCACCTATACCTACCTGAGCCAGTGCTGTACCTTTCCATTATGAGAATCATATGTCCCATGCCCTAAAAGCTATTGCTTCCATCACCTATGCCTTAGCTGAATGTTGCTGTTGTCTTCACCATTCCCTGTAACTGGTTGACTTAAGCACTAAATTGAAGAAACGAGTTGTCAAGCCCGAGGGATTGAGGAGGCAGGTTGTTAGGCCCGTGGATTGAAGAGGTAGGTTGTAAGGCCTGTGAGAAAATCTCTCCAGGTGAGAGAATTATTGGGAAAGTGATTTCTCGAGGGATCCCAACTATAGCTATAGTTCTCTGAGACTTCCTATCCGGCCTATTGTTGAATCCCTAGAAGGGAAGTGGGGTAGCCGAAGGACTATTGAGTAGAGAAGGGGAAAACTTCTTGGGGTGGGACATACATGCGGGGAATGAGAGACTGTAGGCTGGTAGTTTGAGTTGGCTCCTCGGACGAAATCCTTCCTGTTGTCTGTATTGTCTCAGCCTAGCCTAGGCATCCCTTTACCTAGGTGGAGTTTAGTTCCATCTCAGGGGTGATCCACTGCTGCGACTTATGAGCAATGTGGTCTAAGTCGGGGAGGATAGTGGAAGGTCTGCATGCAGTTGGTGGTCTCCTATCAAAGGTAAGTATCAATTGTGTGTTAATTTACATGCTGTGTATTTTATACATGTGTTTATGTTTATGGGTTTTGACTGTGAATGGGTTTTGACCATGAATCTGTGTGTTTGTAAAATATGTTTGTCTGCTTAAGTTATATATATATATACATATGGTATTGTTGTTTTTATGGAGTTGGCATGGCCGACCTGGAAGGCCAAGTATGTTGCAATATATTAAGTTCTACAAGAGTTTAAGGGTGGCATAGCCCAACAGTTCTAAGCCTGGGTATGTTACAATATGGTATCAAAGCTCTAGTTTTCAACACTGATCCTGGATGGGTCGCGTAAGTGGAAATTGAAGTAAAATTTTTAGAGAGAATTTTTGTCGAAATGGACAAAATTCAAGTTTCAGAGTGTCCATGAGTGCCTAGAGGGTGCTGAGAGCACACCTTAACCATGTTTGAAAGCTCAAGAGGTGTAGCAGTTCTAGAAACCACAGTGGCCATAAGATCTGTTCAGTAAGGGACCAAATCCTTCACAACAATCAGATCTAGGAAAGGAGCGCGATGGTTAACCCTCCAGTCCTTCAGACTTTTTTTCTTTGAAAATTTTTAAGTCTTTGACAGAAAGGGGGGGAAAATCCTCGAAGCTCTGAAGTCCCAGAGTGAATCTACACCGTAGATAATTTGAGAGAAGGCGGGCTGTTGGATCCCCCAAGTGGTTTGGTAGTTCGACATTCCAGGGAAATTTGGTTGTGGTTGCATGGAGTGGAGTTTTCCCCGAAGTCCTGAAGTCTAGAACCAATCCAGACCGTTCATGTTTGAGGACATGTGTCTGCATTTTAGCAAGTGATCATCATTTCAGCGTTCGACAGTTCAGGGATTGGGTGGTGCTCAACAATGAAAACTTCCGAATCCCGAAGCCCTGAAGCGCCAGAGTTCCAAAACTCCGGAGAAGAAAAGTGCATAAGTTCATCGTTCGAGATATTTGTAATGTTATGTTGAGAAGTATCTCGAAGCCCGAAGTCCTGAAGCTTCAGAGAGTGAAAGTTGGGAATTCGTCGGTCTGACGTTCTAATGTTTTAAATTTTTCTAGTGTGAAATCCTCCGAATCTCGAAGTTTCGAAGTCTAGGAGCACCGTAGTCCCGAAGCTCTGGGGAGCAACTGTTTAGAAGTTCGACGTTCAAGAGATTTGTAGTGTTATGTTTGGAAGTCTTGAAGTCCTGGAGTGCCAAAGTGACGTGGCATGCTGACATCACCTAGGGTGATGTGGACTTGTTCGGGAGTTCGAAAGTTCATAGATGGGAGTTTTGAAGTGATATGATATTAAATCCTCCGAATCCCGGAGTTCCGAAGTCATGGAGCACTGGAGTGACATGGCATGATGATGTCACCAAGAGTGACGTGGACCTGTTAAGAAATTCATAGTTCGAGAGTTTTGGAGAGTGTTGTAAAAGAAACCTCTGAAGCCCGGGGTCCCAAAGTCTCGAAGCGCCAGAGCGACGTGACATGATTATGTCACCTAGGGTGACATGGAAACACTCTATGCATGACACATATCATCTTGTTTCATACGTTTCACAGACCTTGTGTTCCAATTAGAACTTGACACATGTCACCCGTAGATTGGGCCACATGTCATCTCTATATTTTCGACACGTAGCACCCCTTGGTGCTTGATTGCTGATAAGACTTTGGAAGTTTGTAGATTCAACATTTGGGGATATGTGTGTATTTTGTTTCAAGATCTTTCGAAGCTCGAAGCTCCGGAGCCTAGGAGCATTGAAGTAGTTCACCCATTCGACGTTTAGGGAACTTTGCGTGTTGTGTGGTCCAAACTTTTGAAGCCCAAAGCAGGGGAGCACCGGAGTAACGAAACACCAAAGTGTTAGCCTGAGAATTAGAAAATTCAGCGTTCGGGAGAATTAAGGTGTAATATTATAAGAACCCCCAAAGCCCGAAGTTTCGAAGTACCAAAGCCCCAAAGCTCTGAAGAAACATCAATTAGGAAGCTCACCAATTCGACATTTAGGGGAAAGAAATTGTGATGAAGGTGAGACCTTCGAAGCCTGAAGTTCTAGAGCCTTGAAGTCCCATAGCTCTGGATAAGCACCTTTCGGCTAAGCTCTTGGTCATAGCCCATGGTCACATGAGTTTTTGACCGAAATAAAAAAGGGCTAGTGCCCAATTTTTTTTTTAAGGACATAAATGGGCTTATAAAAGGAGCCCATGGGGTTTTTGATTTGTACGTAACTACATTGGAAGGAAATCACAGGAGCCTATGAACCCTGAGAGAGGATTTAACATGGGTCCAAGAGCTATTCAACTCTGAAGAAGAAGAACAAATGTACAAGGATTACATCATAGAAAAGACAATTTTTAAATACCTATAATTTTATGCTCAAGACTTAGAATTGAGCATGGAAGAAGGTGTTGGAAAGGTCTTGAACAATATAATATAACTACTCATTCATAAAATTGACATGGGCAAGAAAGTTTTAGGAAAATCAGAAGAAAGAATTCTAATGCATTATGGAACTCAGAATGATTGAGATAATGGAGGACATGGGCATAAGTGTACCTAGGATCTATGTAGCCCTGGACAACAAGCAAGTTGAGTTTCAGTCACATATGATTGAAGTGGAAGAAAGTATGGAAAATATTGGTTGGTGCAGCTGACTTCAAGAGCTAAAATAAAAATTAATGAGATGGTTAAGGGATGTCCAATGGACATGAATGAACTGAGAACCAAGGCAGACTTGAACATCCTACATTTAGGTTCCTATCATTATCTAATTGGTATGAATTGGTTGGAATAACACCATGCTATCCTAGACTGTCATAATAGGGCATTTACTTACTTGGATGAAGAAGGGAACCTAAGGACAATGTAGGGAATTCCCAGGGTAGTAACTATGAGAGAAATTTTAGCATTGCAGCTGAAGAAATTTTACAGAAAGGGATGTCAAATATTTGCAGCTCATATGGAAGAGACACCTAAAGTTAGGGTGTCAAATATTGAAGACTATGCAGTCCTAAAAAAGTTTGGACCTGGTATCAAGAAGGAGCTGAAAAACTTGAGGACATAATTTTATGTCAAGAATATCCCACAATATGATCAAAGGCCAAGACTGAAGAATGTTAGGATATGAATCTAGGTGCAACCATGAAGTTTGGGAATCCACTACAGGAAGTCCACTCATGTTAATCATGGTGCTCAATGGAAATTGGGTATAAGAATAGATCATGTAGTGAATGATGTAGTGAAAGTCCATTCATTCTAAAGGATTCCAATGTACAGATAAGGCAGTAGAGAGTGGGAATATCTACTCTAAAATATTGATAGGTTAAAATACTATTTTTTTGATAAAGAGAAATAAGGAGTATATTTGGATATAAGATGTAACATCTCCAAGGATCAGTCCTACAGTTTGGAGATAACACCTCCATTATTGCTATCAGAGTGCATAGTGGAAGCATGGTATGAAGGACATCAATATGGCATGATTATGCAATTCAGGTTGAAATCAGATGGGTCAAGACAAAATGAAGTAATGGCTCATTAAGAAAATCCAAGTGTTGATATGCTCACTCAAGGAAAGGATAAATCAATTGCTTCAAGAAAGGAATTGGTGTTAAATATCTGAGGTCAATCATAGAGCATGACCGAAAATGTAATGTGCTCATGTAGGATTTGGATCAGAGGGATCCAAGTAATAGTGGAATGATGAAAATTAATATCATCATAATATATGGTTGCAAGTATGCAAAGTAGACAAGGAAAGATTCCAGGATGGAGTCAAGTCCTTGAACATCTTAAGATAATGGAAGAAGAAATCATCAGGTAGATATCAAGATAATAGGGATGCATGACAACACTCCAAGAGGGACAACAAAAATAGTAGAAGATTTTTGATGCATTCCAAAAGTGTTGAAGGTGTTTTCACAATAGCATGGAGATATCAAGTCAAGGAGAACTTGAAAATGAAATGAATTTCTAAAGAGAAATAAATAAGGAACCATGAATAAGAAAATGGTTTTACACTTGGTATAGAATGAAAAGGAGATGGTACCTGACAAGAATCCATCTCAAGTGGCATAGAGCCATGAGTGACATTCCCGGAGGTTGGAAGTATCACTGGAAATTATGATGGTAAATTAAAATCAGTGTTAATTACTTCCAATTAATTCTATGTAGGTGGAGAGGAAGGCATATGTGCATCCTTATAGTATGCTAGAGATTGGTTACAAAAGTCAAGTTTGAGGCTAGTGGCTAAGAAAAGAGAAGAGAATGGTGCAAGAAAATTCAAGTGATAAAGTATTCAGTCAGGGAAGGGTTGAAGTGGTTCAGTCACGAAAAGTAAATGGATGTTGAAGATCCAAAGTCTATAAGACAACATGATTGAAATTATATTTGTCCAAGTATGTGTTGGGTTAGATGGATCCAGGATATAAATGAATACTGAAGGTTAATATCAGCTTAGTATTTGGCTGGAAATGAAAAAGTAGCCAAGAACGATTTGGCTAGAAAGTGCTTAGGGCATAAATAATCATGTACAATGATTACAGTGAGAGCACATGAATATTTAGGACTTCGAGAAGAATTGAAGACTTCTGGGATCAACAAGGAAAAGGAATGCAGGGAGAAAAAGGTTGCTGAAATTACTGTAGCAACAATTATGTTATGGCTTGTTGGATAACCATACACAGAAAGAGATAATTCTTGCATGTTTGCAAGTGCTGCTACTGATGTTGCTACTTATGGAAGGAAGAAACAAAAAGTTGAAGTGTTGATTATAAGACTGATAAAGAGACACGTGAGCTTCCACTGTCATCAACTAATCAGGTAGAATCAAATTCATTTAATGCAAACTATGTAGGTATGAGTTTTATTTACTCTTATTGCATAATTGCTTAAGGGAATTTAGGTAAGAATTTCCTTAGCCAGAGTTATTTTTATAAAATCACATGATTATATTATTTGAATGCATTAATGGGAATAAGATACCACTAGGTGTGGTAAAGGCTAGAGGCCTGTAATAATTATCAAAGCTTCTTATATTTTGAATGCACACACTGACATAGTAGCATGCCATGTTAATTTGGTTATGAGGTAATAACCAAAGAATTAAAGAGTATGAACATGTTATATGAATGGATGCTAGAAAAGCTAGTCATGTATGAGACCATGATATGGTTGGTTATAGCAAGATATGGTTATGGAAAGGCTACGTACCACACATATATCCAATGAACTTCCTACTTCTAAATAATACTTGGATTGCAACCTTTTTGCTAACACTAATGAACACCACATAAGTATATTCTTGGTGTAGTGTTTAGGTCGAAAAGGAAGGCATCCAAATAATTGAGAAGACAATAAGAAGTGTATGGAGAATGTGTCAATGCATTGGCTAGGCTTCCAATTTACCAATGGTGAGATGCATGACTTAGATATAAGAGCATTATGAAAATCAATGCCAAGGTGCATTGAATAAATATGCATTGAGAGTTGCACTCATGCATAGTAAGTAGTAGAGTTGCACTTATGCATGATAGAATTGTATGCTTGAATGCATTGCATAATGCGTTTTGTGAATGCATGCATATATGTTATCTAATAAAACTAATTATACTTGTTGGGTATGTGTTATATTCTTTGCATGTGTGTGTGTGTGGGTGCGTCAGATACGACAATTGCGTGTGGAATACCTAAAAACATTGTATATATTGTATGGCGAATAGTGAAATTCGATATAATGAAAATAAGAAAGGTTTTCTTGGTTGAGGGTTTCCGGTAAAAATCTTTGTGTACTCTGTGTATGAGCCATTGATTAATTTCTGTATTGCTTAAGAATCTATATGCATTGCTTTACTTCGTAGGTTTAAAACTTACAATACTAACAACTGAAATGTTACAAACTCATGGAGTTGAGAATGTTTCAAGAGTTGTTAGGACATTGCAACAAGAAAGTTGCAAGTCAAGTAGTCACACGAGCATTGACTACATGAAATTTTTGTTCATGAAACAGAGTAATAATTGCTAGGAAAAGGAAAGTATAATTGCTGAAAATTCCTATGCAGAGAATGATAATTCATTCCCTTTGATAAATTGTTTGGTAGTTGTGATTGAATCGCTAGTTGTAGACAATTCTAAGATCACTTCATAAGTTTTTGGTACATATTGCAATGAAAGTATGATGTACATGAAATACTGACAATCTGTTGGCTGAATATAAGATAGAAGCATTGCAGGAAAAATGGTATTCAATATGGTGCTTGCTAAAAACCAGAAGGAAGACTACATCCTACTATTGCAACAACCATGAAAAAATTATGAAATAGAATTTCATATTTTGGGGAAAAGTTGAATTCCTTATGAAATAAGTTTGAGTTTCTAAATGATTTTTTTTTTAAATGTTCTCTCATGATAACTACATGTGTGTGATGCAAATGAGATAGTGTTGATTAAAGTGGAATTCTTGGAAAGAACAACTACTGTTGAAGAAACTAGAGCCCTATAAATGTAGAACCTTGGTGGGGTTCTAATAATGAGTTGGCTCTCTCCTTCTGTGTGAAAGCCTTGGAAAGAGGGATCGTTGAAGGACTGTGTAGAAATGAAGGGATGCCTGAGCCTGGAAGGGTGAGCGTAACAAGGAAGAGGCAACTCAAGAGTGCTTATGGCATGTTAGATGTCATAAGGAGGGTATGCCAAATGGAACAATGAGCTGAATTCTTTCCTGAAGCAGCTCTATGGAATAGAGAAAATGACTTCCAACTGCAATATGAATACATGAAATGGCGCTTGAAAGTAGAGCACCATGTGGATAACAAGCTTCCAATAGCCAAAGCTTGGAGCTTTTTGAAGAATTTTGAATTGTTCATGGTATATAATGCACTGAGGATAATGCATAAATAAGGGGAGGGGATTGTAATACCCCAAGACAGAGCCCCAGTAGTAAATGTGAATGTGAATATGTTTCATAGGCTGGTGAGCTAGGTTATTATAATCCATAAGGCTTATGTGATTATTAGGCAGAAGATCCTAGATATTAAAGGCCATTGAGCCTATTTTTGTATATGTAAACACTCATATCATTAATAAAACAAATCGCTGCATGTATACCAACCATGATAAAAGAGTATGGGGAACTAAACTACACTATGAAGGGAAAGGGAGGGACTAAGAGCCTAGGAAAGGGGGATAATCTAGAGAGCTTATTTCCAAAGGAATATTATAATATTTTCCTAAAGACTATGGTGAGGATGATTATTTTATCCTAAGTTCTTATGGGAAAGAGGATGAATCACAAGTGGAGAGAAACGAGCTCCTTGAAAGCCATGTGTCATCAAGGGCACATGGAAATAAGTGTGGGGGAAATTAGTTAGTTTCCCACTCACGAAGCCATTCACTCAATAAACCATTCACGCACTCAGCCATGCTCTCCATGAGTCGACCTCTGCATCATTCACACACTCAAGGATCATGCACACACTCTTGTGTTACATGTACCTTTCCAATTATCGAGAGTAAACTGTATTCCTCCTGAGATGCACAACGCACCTGTAACTACCTGAGCAAGTGGTGTACCTTTCGTTATGAGAAACATCTGTCCCATGCCCTAAAATCTGTTTCTACCACCACCTATGCCTTAGATGAACATTGTTTCTATCTTCACCATTCCCTATAATGGGTTGAATTAAGCACTGAAATGAAGAAATAACTTGTCAAGCCTGAGGGATTGAAGAGACGGGTTGTCAGGCCCATGGAATGAAGAGGAAGGTTATCAGGCCCATGAGCAACTCTCTCCAGGTGAGATAATTGCTAGGAAAGTGATTTTCTAAGGGAGCCCAACTGCAACTACAATGCTCTGAGACTTCATGTCCGACCTGTTACTGAAGCCCTGGAAGGGAAGTGGGGAAGCTGAACGACTGTTGAGCAGAGAAGGGGAACACTTCCTGGGGTGGGATAGGTATGTGGGGAATGAGAGACTGTAGGCTGGTAGTTTGAGTTGGCTCCTAGGATGCTAGCCTAGGAATCTCTTTACTCGAGTGAAGTTTAGTCCCATCTCGGGGGTGACCCATTGTTGATAGTTATGAGCAGCGTGGTCTAAGGATGGGAGGATCGTGGAAGGTCTGCACACAGTTGGTGGTCTCCTATAAAAGATAAGTATCAATTGTGTGTTAATTTACATGCTGTGTATTTTATACATGTGCTTATGTTTATGGTTTTTTCATGTGAATGATGCATGTATATTTTTACTATTATTTTCACATGAATCTGTGTGTTTGTAGAATATGTTTGTCTGCTTAATATATATATATATATATATATATATACACAAATGGTATTGTTGTTTTTATGGAGTTGGCATGGTTGACTTGGAAGGTCTGGTATGTTGCAATGTATTAAGTTTTGCAAGAGTTTAAGGGTGGCATAGCCCAGTAGGACTAAGCTTGGCTATGTTATAGTCCATCAATTTAAAAAAAAAAGTTTGATACCTATGCCATGTCAGCAAAAATAAAGGGGTACTAAGAAAAATAAGTGGTTGAAACCTATGCCACGTTAGGAAAGATAAAGGGGTACTAAGAAAAGGAGAAGGTCGACACATGTGCCACATTGACAATGGTGACATGTCAACAAACATAAAGGGGTACTAAAAAAATGAATAGGTTGACACCTATGGCTTGCCAGCAAGGGTGACACTTTAACAAAGAGAAAGAGGTATTAAGAAAAATAAAATGTCATCAACTATGATATTTAAGAAAGAGTGAAATTTGCGTAGAGAAAAAGGGGTACTAAGAAAAGGAAAAAGTTTGACACCTATGCCACATGAGCAAGGGTGACATGTCAACAAAGATAAAGGGTTATTAAGACAAAGAAAAGTTTGACACCTATTCCATGTCAGTAAAGAGAAAGGTGTACTAAGAAAAAAAATAGGTTGAAACCTATGCCACATCAACAAGGGTGACACTTTAGAAAAGGGAAAGGGGTACTAAGAGAAGCAGAAGGTCAACACCTATGCCATATTAGCAATGGTGACGTGTCAACAAAGATAAATAAGTAGTAAGGAAATGAAAAGGTTGACACTCATGCCTTGTTAGAAAGGGTGACTTGTCAACAAATATAAAGGGGTACTAATAAAAAGAAAAGGTAAACACCTATTCCACATTAGCAAGGGTGAAATGTCTACAAATATAAAGGGGTACTAGCAAAAATAAAATTTCAACACCTATGCCATGTCAACAAAGAGCATGGTTAGTAAGAAAATTAAGAGGTTGAAACCTATACCAACTGAACAATGGTGACATGTAAGCTACGAGCCAGAGGAGATAAGGAAAAGAGAAGTTGGACACCGATGCCACGTCAACAAGTGTGACATGTTAGGAAGCGTAAAGGGGAACTAAGAAAAATAAGATGTCGACACTGTTAGAAAAAAAGGACCACAGAGAAATAAAATAAAACAAATGTGAAAATAAAACATAGAAGATACACAATACAATAGAGACACATATATATGTGGTTCACTCAATGTGGGCTATGTCCACCAGAGAAATTGCCAGGTCCTTCCTTTTGATTATTTAGCAAAATGAAGGGATACAACCTATAACACACCCATTATAACTTCTTCTTTCTCTCACTGTCTCCTATCTCAGAATACAATATTCGTGATGATGCACAACCACAATAAAATTCCTTCATAAAAGAGGGTTTTCTTCTAGGGAAAAAAACCCTAACATAACTTCTACCGTCAGATCTGTGACCTTATAATGAACGCTCTAGATTTACTATGAAATTACAATATACATTTACAAGGAATTTTTTCCTTTAAGGGCTTCACCTTTGAACCCCCATAGGGGGACACTGCCCTTGGACCCCGCTATCCCCTAGGCCCTGTAGGAGGGGAAAGTCCCCTCTACAACCCCCTCGCATGGAGGGGTGTACAATCTTCATGGGGTATAAACACAGATGAAAATGAAGACCTATGAATTAGGAAGATAATCAGGCTCCACAATGAACAAACACTTATGCCTTGTTGGCAAGGGTGATACATCATCAAATATAAAGTGGTAGTAAGAAAAATAAAAGGTTGACACCTATTCCATGTCAACAAGTGTGACATGTTCGTAAGGATAAAGGGGTACTAAGAAAAGGAAAATTTTGACACCTTTTCCACATGAGCAAGGGTGACATGTCAACAAAGATAAAGAGATACTAAGAAAATGAAAATTTTGACATGTAGAGCACGTTGGAAAAGAGAAAGGGGTACTAGGAGAAAGGGGTACTAGGGAAAAAAGATATCGAAACCTGTACCATGTCGACAGGGGTGACATGTCTTGAAAGAGAAAGGGGTACTAAGAAAAATAGAAGGTTGACACCTATGCTGCATTAGCATGGGTGATAGGATAACAAAGATAAAGTGGTACTAAGAAAAAAAAATCTTAACCCCTATGTCTTGTAAGAAGGGTGACATGTTAGCAAAAAGGTCAATATATATTCCATGTCAGCAAGGGTGACATGTATGCAAAGATATAGGGGTAGTAAGAAAAGGAAAATCTTGACAACTATGCCACATGAGAAAGGGTCACACATCAACAATGATAAAGGGGTACAAACAAAAAGTAAATTTCGATACCTATGCCACTTCAGGAAAGAGAAATGGGTACTATGAAAAAGAATAGGTCGAAACCTATGCCATGAAATAAAGGATGACATACCAACAAAGAGAAATGGGTACTAATAAAAAGAGAAGTTTGACACCTATGCCACATTAGCAATGGTGACACATAAGTAAAGACAAAGGTCTACTAATAAAATGAAAATGTCAACACCTATGCCATGTCCACAAGGGTGACAAGTGTGCAAAGATAATCGACTACTAAGAAAGGGAAAAGTTAGACACCTATTCCACATGAGAAAGGGTGACACATCAACAAAGATAAATGGGTACTAAGAAAAATAAAATTTCAAAATCTATGACACAACAACAAAGACAAAGGGGTACTAATAAAAAGAATAGGTAAAAACCTATGTCTTATTAGCAAGGGTGAGATGTCAACAAATATGAAGGGGTACTAAGAGAAAGAAAAATTCAACACCTATGCCATACTAGCAAGGGTGACACGTGCAAATATATAAAGGGGTTCTAAGAAAAGGAAAATTTCGAAACCTATGCGACACAAGAAAGGGTGACATGTCAACAAAGATAAAGGGGTACCAAGAAAAATAAAGTTCGACACCTATTCCATGCCATCATAGAGAAAGTGGTACTAAGAAAATGAAAAGGTCAAAACCTATGCCACATTAGAAAAGAGAAAGGGGTCCTATGAAAAAGAGAAAGTCAAAACCTATGCCACATCAATAGGGATGACAAGTTAGCAAACATAAAGGGGTACTAAAAAAGAAAAAGGCTGACACTGATTCCTTGTCAACAAAGAGAAAAGGGTATTGAGAAAAAGAAAATGTTAGCACCTATGCTACATCAACAAAGGTGACATGTCCGTAAAGAAAAAGGGGTAATAAGAATAAAAAAAGTTTGATACCTATGCCACATCGACAATCAATTGACAAGGAGAAGGGATGACGATTGATGGTTGGGTCGACAATTTGGACAATATCCATAGATCAAATTTCCATATCTTTTCCGATTTGAGAACGATGGTGTAGATTTCCACATAGGCAAGACTATCCATCACTTTAAAAAATAATGTTCGACACCTATTCCATGTCAACAAAAATAAAGGGATACTAAGAAAAAGAATAGGTTGAAACCTCTGCCACGTTATCAAAGAGAAAGGGGCACTGAGAAAAAGAGAAGGTCAACACCTATGCCACATTAGCAGTGGAGACATGTAAACAAACTTAAAGGGGTACTAAAAAAATGAAGAGGTTGACACCTATGCCTTGTCAGCAAAGAGAAAGGGGTACTAAGAAAAATAAAATGTCAGCACCTATGCCATTTTAGCAAGGGTGACATTTCCGCAAAGAAAAAGGGGTACTAAGAAAAGGTAATGTTTGACACCTATGCCACATGAGCAAGGGTGAGATGTAAACAAGGATAAATGGTTATTAAGAAAAAGAAAAGTTCGACACATATTCTATGTCAGTAAAGAGAAAGGGGTACTAAGAAAAAGAATAGGTTGAAACCTATGCCACATGAGTAAGGGTGACACTTCAACAAATAGAAAGGGGTATTAAGAGAAGAAGAAGGGTGAGACCTCTACCACATCAATGATAGTGACATGTCAAAAAAGATAAATAAGTAATAAGGAAATTAAAAGGTTGACACCCATGCCATGTTAGCAAGGGTTGTAAGTTTTAAACCTGTGAAGTAAAGAAATGCATATAGATTCTTAAGAAAAACAAAATTTAATCAATGGCTCATTCACCTAGTACACAGAGATTTATACCGGAAACCCTCAACCGGGAAAACCTTTCTTATATTCATTATATCAAATTTCACCCTTCACCATACAATATATACAATGTTTTTGGGTATTCCGTAGATACCAAAACTCTAATCCCTTAATCCGTGATTAATTTACAAAACCACTAAAAATAGCAAAATCCGCTAAAAATAGCAAAAACCTGTCTCTTATACACATCTCTGA
>CBVK0100932635.1:0-10765 GCA_900067695.1 Picea abies | reverse complement strand
ACCTATGCCATGTTAGCAAAAAGAAAGTGGTACTAAGAAAAAGAACAGGTTGAAACCTATGCCATGTTAGCAAAGAGAAAGGGGTACAACAAAAAATAGAAGGTTGATACCTATGCCATATCGATAGGGGAAACATGTCAACAAACATAAAGGGGTACTAACAAATCAAAGAGGTTTACACCTATGCCTTGTTAGCAAGGGTGGCACGTCATCAAATATAAATGGTTACTACGCAAAATAAAATGTCAACACCTATGCCATTTCAACAAGGGTGGCATGTTCATAAATAAAAATGGGTACTAAGAAAAGTAAAAGTTTGACACCTATGCCACATAAGAAAAGGGTGACATGTCAACAAGGATGAAGGGTTATTAAGAAAATGAAAGTTTGACACCTATGCCATGTCAGTAAAGAGAAAGGGATACTAAGAAAAAGAAGGGGTTGAAACCTATGCCACATCATCAAGGGTGACACTTCAACAAAGAGAAAGGGGTACTACGAGAATAAAATGGATGACACCTATGCCACATCAACTACAATGACATATTGACAAAGATAAATAAGTACTAAGGAAATGAAAAGGTTGACACCCATGCCTTGTTCGCAAGAGTGACATGTCAACAAAGATAAAGGGCTACTAAGAAAAAGAAAAGGTGAACACCTATGCCACATTAGAAAGGGTGAAATGTCCACAAATATAAAGGGGTAATAAGAAAAATAAAAGTTCAACACCCATGCCATGTCAAAAAAGAGAAGGGTTACTAATAAAATTAAGAGGTTGAAACCTATGCCAACACAACAAGGGTGACACATCATCTAAGAGCAAGGGATAAAAAGGTAAAGAGAAGTTCGATACCAATGCCATGTCAAAAAGTGTGACATGTTAGAAAACGTAAAGGGGTACTAAGAAAAATAAGAGGTCGACACTTATGCCTTATCAACAAGGGTGATGCATCATCAAATATAAGAGGTAGTAAGAAAAATAAAAGGTTGACAGATATGCCATGTCAACAAGGGTGACATGTTGGCAAGGATAAATGGGGACTAATAAATGGAAAATTTTGACACATTTTCCACATGAGGAAGGATGGCACATAAACAAACATAAAAGGGTTCTAAGAAAAGGAAAATTTTGACACATATAACATGTTGGCAAAGAGAATGGGGTACTAGGGAAAAGAAGAGATCAAAACCTATAGCATGTCGACAAGGGTGACATGTCTTGAAAGAGAAAGGGGTACTAATAAAAAGAGAAGGTCGAAACCTATGACGTATTAGCATGGGTGACAAGTTAGAAAAGATAAAGGGTGCTAAGAAAATAAAAAGGTTAACACATATGCTTTGTAAGAAGGGTGAAACGTTTGCAAAGATAAAGGGGTACTAAGAAAAATAAAAGGTCGACACATATTCGATGCCAACAAGGGTGTTATGTATGCAAATATATAGGGTTAGTAAGAAAAGGAAAATCTTGACACCTATGCCACATGAGCAAGGGTCACACATCAACAATGATAAAGGGGTACTAAGAAAAATAAAATTTTGACACCTATGCCACTTCAAGAAAGAGAAAGGGTATTATGAAAAAGAAGAGGTCGAAACCTATGCCATGAAAGCAAGGGTGACATATCAACAAAGAGAAAAGGGGTGCTAATAAAATGAGAAGTTCGACACTTATGCCACATTAGAAATGGTGACACATCAATAAATATAAAGGTCTACTAAGAAAAATAAAATGTCAACACCTATGCCATGTCCGAAAGGGTGAAAAGTCTGCAAATATAATGGGGTACTAAGAAAAGGAAAATTTTGACACCTATGCCACATGAGAAAGGTTGCACATCAACAAAGATAAATTGGTACTAAGAAAAAGAAAATTTCAACACCTATGACACATCAACAAAGAGAAAGGGGTACTAAGAAAATAAGAGGTAAAAACCTATGTGTTGTTAGCAAGGGTGAGATGTCAACAAATATAAAGGGGTACTAAGAAAAAGAAAAAAACAACTATGCCATGTTAGCAAGGGAGAAATATGGAGAAATATAAAGGGGTACTAAAAAAATGAAAAAGTTCGACACCTATGCCACACGAGAAAGGGTGACACGTCAAAAAAGTTAAAAGGGTACTAAGAAAAATGAAATCTTGACACCTATGTCAAGCTAACGAAGAGAATGTGGTAATAAGAAAATGAAGAGGTCAAAAACTATGCCACTCCATCAAAGAGAAAGGGGTCCTATGAAAAAGAGAAGGTTGACACCTATGACACATCAGTAGGGATGACACATTAGCAAACGTAAAGGGGTACTAAAAATAATAAAAGGTTGACACCAATTCCTTGTTAGAAAGGGTGACATGTCAACAAAGAGAAAGGGGTAATGAGAAAATGAAAATGTTATCACCTATGCAACATCAACAAGGGTGACATGTCCATAAGGAAAAAGGTGTATTAATAAAAATAAAATTTTGACACCTATGCCATGTCAAAAATTGACTTCCAAGGAGAAGGGATGATGGTCAATGGTCAGGTCGGTAGTTTGGACAATGTACATAGACCAATTTTCCATATCTCTTCCAATTTTAGATCAAAAGAGAAGATTAAAACATAGGAAAGATCGTCCATCAATTTAAGGAAAAAAAAACATTTGACACCTATGCCTTGTCAACAAAAAGAAAGGGGTACTAGTCGATGGTCAGGTCAGTAGTTTGAACAATGTCCATAGACCAACTATCCATATCACTTCTGATTTGATATCAACAATGCAGATCAAAACATAGGAAAGATTGTTCATCGGTTTCAGGAAAAAAAAGTTTGAAACCTATGCCTTGTCAGCAAAAAGAAAGTGGTACTAAGAAAAAGAAGAGGATGAAACCTCTGCCACATTAGCAAAGAGAAAGGGTTACTAGGAAAAGGATAAGGTCGACACCTATGATACATTAACATGGGTGACATGTCAGAAAACATAAAGGGGTACTAACAAAATGAAGAGATTGACACCTCTACCTTGTCAAGAAAGAGAAAGGGGTGCTAAGAAAAACAAAATGTGAGCACCTATGCCATTTCAGCAAGGGTGAGATGTCTGTAAAGAAAAAATGGTAATAAGAAAATAAATGTTTTGACACCTATGCCACAAGAGCAAGGGTGAGATGTCAACAAGGATAAAGGGTTTAAAAAAAAACGTTTGACACATATTCCATGTCGATAAAGAGAAAGGAGTACTAAGAAGAAGAAGATGAGGTTGAAACCTATGCCACATCGGCAAGGGTGACACTTCAACAAAGAGAAAGGGGAATTAAGAGAAGCAGAAGGTTTACACCTATGCAACATCAACAACAATGAAATGCTAGCAAATATAAATAAGTACTAAAGAAATTAAAAGGTTGACACCCATGCCTGGTTAGCAAGGGTGATACATCAACAAAGATAAAGGGGTACTAAGAAAAAGAAAAGGTCAACACCTATGCCACGTTAGCAAGGATGAAATTATGAAAAACATAAAGGGAAACTAAGAAAAACAAAAGTTCAACACCTATGCCATGTAGTAAGAAAATTAAGTGGTCGAAACTTATGCCAACTCAGCAAGGGTGACACATCAACTAAGAGTAAGGGGTACTAAGGAAAAGAGAAGTTTGACACCAATACCACATCAACAAGTGTGACATGTTAGCAAACATAAAGGGGTAGTAAGAAAAATAAGAGATCAATACTTATTCCTTGTTAGTAATAATGACACATCATTAAATATAAAGAGGTAGTAAGAAGAACAAAAGGTTGAAACCTATGCCATTTCAAAAAGTGTGACATGTTCGCAAGGATAAAGGGGTACCAAGATTTTTTTTTTGACACCTTTTCCACATGAGAAAGGGTGACACGTCAACAAAGATAAAGGGGTACTAAGAAAAAGAAAAGTTTGACACATATATTATGTTGGCAAAGAGAAATGGGTACTGGTGAAAAGAAGAGATCAATACTTCTACCATGTCAGCAAGCGTGACATGTCTTGAAAGAGAAATGGGTACTAAGAAAAAGTGAAGGTCGAAACCTATGCCACATTAACATGGGTGACACATTAGAAAATATAAGGGGGTACTAAGAAAAATAAAAGGTTAACACTTATTCCTTGTCAGAAGGGTGACATGTTAGCAAAGATAAAGGGGTACTATGCAAAATAAAAAGTGGCAAATATTCCACGTCAACAAGTGTGGCAAGCATATTATGGGATTTTTCCCTTGTGACCTTGGGTCATGTCATAGCAGAGTGAGACCATATGTAAACGACAAAACCTACCCTCACACAAAACAATGCTATAAGAAAAACTAACTACTTTAAGGAGTGAAGGAGAGAAAGAGAGAAGGAGAGGCCTCACACCTTGTATCCTATGTTTGATGTAGATCCTCACTCTCCACCTTTGTTGTTGCTCCTTATCTCTATTGATATCAACCTGCAAAAGAAGACCAAGTCTATGCTACAACAAGGTAGTTATGCATTCAAATCATACATATAATGTGCAAATATTCAAGTATATGAAGAAAACAAACATATATCAACAAATTGAAATAAATTTACAATGTCTAGAGGGAAAAATAACTCTTTTATTGAAAACGGTAAAAGTTGGTAGTTACAACCTGACTCGAATCGCCGACACTGCCTCCAAGCCAACCGCCTAGGTTCCTGCACTAGTCCTTCAAGCATCAACTTAGGAAGATGACCCTTCTTTAGATGACCTAAAAATGGATAGGAACACACCCTATGGTCATATAAGAGAGAAGGAGTACTAGAAAACAAATTCTAGATCACGGGGATGCTACTCAGAGGATCCAAGAAAATAGGGAAGCTTGCAAATTCATCAGCATAATATTGCACCTAGGTTATCCTCCTCGTCCATGCCCTTAAAGGTTCCTTTATACCATCTTCAAGGGGTTGAGGTGGTTTAATTTGGTTGTTTACAGGCCTGTCAAAGTTTGGGAACGAGCCCAACCGAAAAACCTACCTAAAAGTGTGGATTATTTTATTTTTTCATATTTTTTGAGGGCATCCATGAGTTGGAAACTAGAAAAGCGTGGAAATCTGCAGTTTGCACAAGGGAGAATCGTGGATGGAAACAAAAGGATTGTTTTTTAGGTAATTTTGATGAGGGAAGTTGGGATTTATATTTGCAAGCTAGGGAAAAGGAATAAATGCAACTAACGTGGCATTTTTTGGTATAACAGATGCGCCCTATTGTGTGAGGTTATAAGGGAAACTGATTGAAAAAATCCATTATAACTCTGAGAGGCGAGGATGCAATGAAGTAGAGCCAATGAAATTTCCGGAAGTAAGATTATTCTCTTCCCAAGTTGGGCATACCCATGCTTAGGAGTGATGTAAGAATGACTATCAAATAAAGTACATTGTGGATCCATGGCATATATGAAATAATGATTGATTTCCATGGCCATGAACAATACACAGTGGATCCATGTGATATATAAAGTATCAATTATGGCCATGGGGAATACACAATGGGTCCATGAGAAAAAAATAGATCATAGCAACGAATGGATACACAGTGGAGCTATGTCTTAAAAATGAAAATCAAAGGATATCTGGAGTCAATGGAGTGAACAAGTTGATCCTTTGCAAGTACTAATGTTTGAGGGGTGGTACAATATGTCAGGTAGGAGAAAAAAATATGTGATGCTGGTACTTCACCCGAATTCTTCAAAACGATCCATCGTGGTACGAGTCTACACCATGTGAATAGATGTTTTGGGGTCGAACACAACAAGACACCATTTGATTACCAGTCCTTGATGTATACCGTTAACAAATGCGAGACTACCCACCGATGATGATAATGGGTGTCAAGTTACCATGGTATAATATAACAAGTGTGAATGAATGAGCTGGTGTCGAACACCTGGTAGAATTTATTGAGTAGGGGACATTGATGTATTCTCACTATCAATATCGAGGGAACCTATTGCTGATGACTGCAAGCCCCAAGCTACCAAAAATAACTCTAGATCCTTGTCCCAGAGAAATATGTGTTGAAGTCGATAGGAAGAGATCTGCTAGAAGGAAGGCATTAATGCATCCTCCATCATCCAACATGAGGGGTAGCATAAAGCCAAATATTTGGAAGGACTCATATGAACAAATTGTAAGGACCACACCTAGGTACGACCTCGGTATGCACTAGATGGAATAGCACACAACAAAGACTCTCTGAATAGTAGCCAAGAATGGAGACTACTGACAATGATGAGGAATCCACCAATGGGGTTAGATGGAAACCAAGGTACCGCATGAATCCCTATGTGTGATGATTGTTGTTGACGTCGAACACAAGGGAAACCACTTAGTTAGCGACCAATGATGGTTTGTCATCCGCTGAGCGCAAGGTCACCTATCAATAACGGAAATAGGCCCAAGGTGAAACTCTTGGTCATAATCTTAGAGAAATGTGCTGGATTCGATAAAACTAGACCCACCAACAAGACGTTAATGAGGACCTTCTATACTATCATGCGTGAGATACAAATATACTTGTGATGATGAGATGTATTTGACTGACACGGGAAGATAGACTTGAAAGGTCAGAGACTTGCTATAGAATGGCTGACTTAGGATAAAAATTCCCTTGAATAAAAGAATGATACATTATGTGACTTAGGCAACATGAATTATAGACTGGGATACGTTCGTGATACATGAGGCATCAACAAATGCTCCATATATTTGGAAGAATAACCAACTAGAGGAGATTATGATGAACAATGATAAAAAGTTTCCTAAATCCATATTAAACCCAAAATATTGAGACACTAACTCAAAGATTGTGCTTTGTTCAAGGGCGACAAGACTGCTGCCAACAAAAGAGAGACGCTTTCCCCCTCTTTTTTTTTACTTTTTCATATTATTAAAGCCTAAAAAACAATAAAAGAATGGTATAGTATAGTGGAGTAAACGAGTGTCGTGGGCAAGAAAACTAGTTATAAAGCGCAAGGAACATACCTATGCTCAATATAAGGGAGAATGTGCAGGATAAGGACACTTAGGGGATGTTTCCTCCCAGGTTAAGGTGTCGAGTTGCAAAGGTATAAAATACAAGGCTAGAAACTGATATGAATACATAAGCAAGTGGTTCAACAATAGAAAGATGAAGATCACATTAGACATAGAAGCACAAGTAATTAATATGCAATGCAATTATGACTCAACAAAGTTTTGGAAACCCCATGGGTAGGTTAGCCAAAAAGATATTAAGAGGAAGTAATGAGGCCTCAATGCAAAGATATGGTGGGACTAAACAAGGCTTCCGAGCCTACTGAAACAACTGTAGCATGAGTGGAAAAAATTCCAGTGAGGTACTAACTAGAACACCCATGGATGGGTAAGCTCTACCATCTGTAAACGACACCTTTAAAACATCTTGGAGGTATGATATTGTGAATAAATGGGGTGGATCCCATGGCAGATATGTGAGTGATATAGATAAATGCTTTGTGCAGGAGAAATGGAACCTACCTATATGCCAATAAAGAACAAAATACCTGCTGGAGAATCCAAAAAGTGCTGCCATACGTAGAAACATATCTTAGAGGGAGTCTTGTACGTAATATACAAAAAATATTGAGAAGAAGATATGCAACTTCAATGCAAATTCATTGGCAGGACTAAACAAGAATCCCAAGCCTAATAGAAAACTTGTAGCATGAGCGCTAAAATACAAAGAAGTTATAAACTAGGATGCCCATGGAAGGTAGGCTCTACCACATGAATTACGACATTTCTAAATAGCATAGAAGGTTTCGTGTCTTGACCAGGAAATGAATAACGCATAACACAAAAATGAAATAGGAAATAAATAACGCAAAAACACATGGAGGGGAAAATATAACCTATATACTAGTTTCGAGATCATTACCTATTCGAATGGATCGACATGAAGAAAGGTAGAAAAGAAAAATGTATTCACAGTCCTATATATAAGACCAAAAAAACTCACCTAGAAGTTAATAAGTTCAATCTAGAAACCTCTGATAAAAACAATTTCTATGGGATACAAATCTTGAAAAGAAGAAACCCTAAAAGTACAATATGTACAGAGGACCGCATAACCTTGCAACTTATACATAGTAGTATCTCTAGGTAGAGCCCATTTCTAGAATTAGGCCAATGGATTCTTTGGTAACAAACCTGTAAAGTTTCTAGTATAGGAGGAGGTCAAATATCTATAATCATAGCTTCAAGGATAGCCTTATTTGAAGGAAACTCAACATCCATGAAACCGAGGCTCGACAACACACAAATACCAGGGCTCAAGGTCTCACAAACAATAATACCAGACTCAAGAGGAAACATCATATTACAAAGAACAAGAGAGGAAACCAAAGGTTTACATTCCCCCATTAGACAAAAACCCCGATCAATTGCCAAGACCTTGTCTCGAGAAGGTGAAAATAATCATAATTATCCTTTCTCAGAAGAAATTGAACACCAAGGATAAGACACCACATAATTCACCCGGGGTGAGAAAGAGTCTACTCAAACACTAGAAAAAAAAAAGAGAACATTGGGCTGAAGTCGAACTAGGATGGTGATTATCATATGAAAGATGGTCAATAGTGACAATGATTCTATTGTGAGGGAAATGCATCACACGAAAGAGCATAGATAGAAAAGCATTCGTTGCATAAACATAATCACTCCCCATAAGCATATTGAATTCTAAAGGGCTTGACACCACTAACATATCGATAAGCACATTCTTCCCACCTAACGTGATAGGAAACTGAGGAAGAATCCCCATTCATTTACTAGTTCTTCTGTCAAAATATAACATCTCACTGGTAGTTGACACAATCTTGGGAGAACCCATAGCTTGCCAAGTTGAGGAGGATAAAATACTTGCAGAGGATCCTTCATCTACAATACATCTACGAACTCCTTTCAACATAGATTCAACCAAAAGTGTTATTTGGAAAGGTGCATAAGAAGGAAGGAAAGGCTCCACAAGATTATTCCAATCAAAGGAAACTATCCTAGGACTTGGAGGGAGCATACTCAAAGAGAGAGGACCCCCCCCCCCCCCCCCCCCTGTTCAAAAGGTACTTAAATGGAAATTCTAAAGATGCATCACTCCCTGAAAGAAGAGTGGGATCAACCGAAGATCTCGTTGTCTCAACCACTTTGGAAGGCTGTTCACTCTCTAAGAGAAGAGTGTGATCGACCGAAAATTGGATCGACACGACCACTTCATCGACCACTGGTTGAATAAGAAATGAGACAACATGGTCAAAATACACATCACCCCCCAGAACGAGTCTGGTATCAGCAGAAGACATGATCATCACAATCACTTCATCAACCAATGATTGATTAAATTGTTGGGAAACTGAAGACGACTTAGAACTAGTAGGGCCTTCATATGAGGACCACACTCTTCGTACCATGACAATAGTAGGGCACAGATGAGTAAGCTCATCTCCTTTGCAAAGATTACAAGGGAACTTGGGCATACATCCTATTCATTTAGGGTTCTCAACAACATCAATGCCCCCAACATGACTTGCAGTGGATGGTGGGTTTACCCCAGTATGACTTGTAGGGGTTAGGTGCTGATCTTCAACATGAATTACAGAGATTGGTGATGTTTGTCTAATATGAATAGAAGTGACTAGACTTGTGCCTCCAACATGACTTGTAGTGGCTGGTGTTTTTTCTTCAACATGACTCACATAGGTTGTTGACATAACTCCAACATGACTATCAAAGGTTGGTTTTTCAATCCCAGCATGACTAGCAGAGGATGATTGCTGAATTACAATATGACTCACAAAGGCTGGTGATAGATCTCCAACATCACTAGCAAAGGTTGGTGACTTAGTGCCAGTACAAGTTGCAGTGACTGGACTTGTGCTTCTCACATGACTTGCAGAGGCTCATTGCTTTTCCCTAGCATGACCAATAGAGGCCGGGTGCAGGTATCCAACGTTACTAGTAGAGGTTGGTGACTCAACTCCAACGTGATTAGCAGAGGTTGGTGACTTGTTCTTCTTACTCTTTCTATTCCTATTCCTTTTATAATTTTGGTTACTAGTAGCAATACTTTCACCAGAAGAGGGATAAGGAGAAGGATTAAACTTGGCAGATGGAGAAGGTGAAGGATCAAAATCCGTATGATGCCCCTGACATAAGGTTCTTATATGAGAAGCATCAAGATAATTTGGGACATTTGGAGTGGTCCACAACCAAAATGGTAGTCCTACATTCAACCGAGGAATGTTCAAATTGGCCATCAAGGGGGCACCGATGTTTTCAAAGAAAGGAAAATCATAAGAATCCCCTTGAGCAGGGGTCCCTTGGTTGGTATCCCTAAGAATTTTGGCCTTGAATTTATTATGCATAGGTTCATCCCTTGCAGGATTGTTCATTTCCATAAAAGTCTCATGCACTGACTCTAGCGAGCCAGTGGTATAAAAACCCACGCCTTCTAAGAGGTGGCTCTATGCTTTCAAGATAAAGACTAGGGATCCTTCCTGCCAACCAATTGATTGGTCGACCACCCTGAATTAAAGATCCAAAAGAAATGATACTGACACAACCTAAGGCCAACTTGATCCGGATTTATGTAGGAACACAATGAAATACAGAAATACACATAAACGCAGCGATGCAGTGGAAATAAGACTTCATTTCATTAATAACAAATGACTGAAATATGCTTACAGACAGAATGTAAATACACTAGCTAAGGCGCTGGTAGCTTATCTCTGAGAAGAGAT
>CBVK0100932633.1:0-11443 GCA_900067695.1 Picea abies | reverse complement strand
CTTCATTGAAATTTGTTTGACAATTTTAGGTGACCTTGGGATTTGTGTAAAAAACTCATTGTGCTCAAAATTAGCTAGTATAAATTATCTGGATTTATGAGCGGAACAAAATGAATAACAGACTGAATACAATAACACGGAGATACAAAGAACAACAACAGATATCCAGTGAAAAATAAGTTCTATTGAATAAATAAAATAGGATGAAATTGTAAAACTACAAAACAAAAAACAACTTGCTCGAATGGTGGTAGCTATCTTTGATAAGAGATGTGGTTGCTACATGCATCCATCTAATAAGAATGATTACAATGAAGCTCCAGAGGAATTTTTAACATTACTCATGAATTCCAAAACCATATACATCTGAAAACCTAACCCCAGGAGATGAAACGCAAAAAGTTATGTGGGCCCGATGGGTAAGTTGGTACCTCAACTTCCCAGGGTTATAAATATTTCATACGACCTCCATTTTAGGCACGTGATAGCCCGTTGGAAAGGTATTTTTGAGAAATAAACATTATGCCATCAAACTGACTTGGTCTACATTTAACTATGTGTTGATGGGTCCTAATTTTTTTGATTCAACAACAGGAACCAAACCCACCACCGAGGCCCAATTAGACTCTACAATGTTTAATAGTGGAATGGTTCTCCAGATCTTGTGATCCAGGCCAATTTATTGATGGGATTTATGTTTTCTTGTGAAGGCTCTTCCTTTAGTTCAGACTATCTCTTTTTGTATTTTCTCTTGGGTGGGACTGATATGAGATGTAAGCCGATATAAACCAACTTGGAAACAAAATAGAATTAAGATTAACTATAGGGGGGGAGGTTGAACTTGGGATAACCCGTTGCTCAAGCATGCAAACAAAAATTTCACACCACAGGCCTAGTACGAATACATTAACCATGTGAGCATACAATTACTGTCTCAAAAACTAGTTACCAGAAAGAAAACACTTATGCGATGAGACAATGGAAAACAAAATAATTCACCTACTTAATCATCCATCACATAATAACACCACGATTCATCTTCATCATTAAAGTAAAGAACAACAAAATATTGCACCAAGTAACTTGACAATAGATTAAATAGCTCTTACTCATTACAACATCATTCATGAAAACGAGATAGGAAATAGTTCTTCTCCACGTCCAATCACACGAATGTGATGAAAATAACTTTGTAAACCATGGAAAATTAGCCCATGAGCGAAATTTAGCCCCTAAAATCATCCATGCTTAACTATAGGGGGGGAGGTTGAACTTGGGATAACCCGTTGCTCAAGCATGCAAACAAAAATTTCACACCACAGGCCTAGTACTAATACATTAACCATGTGAGCATACAATTATTGTCTCAAAAACTAGTTACCAGAAAGAAAACACTTATGCGATGAGACAATGGAAAACAAAATAATTCACCTACTTAATCATCCATCACATAATAACACCACGATTCATCTTCATCATTAAAGTAAATAACAACAAAATATTGCACCAGATAACTTGACAATAGATTAAATAGCTCTTACTCATTACATCATCATTCATGAAAACGAGATAGGAAATAGTTCTTCTCCATGTCCAATCACATGCATTTGATGAAAATAACTTTGTCTTTGGTCCAGAAGGACTTCTCAATTCACAAGGAGCTTCAAAATAATTCTTAACAACCAGAAAGAAAGAGTTCTTGCAACAAGCATCGACCCTTAACTAATTGGTCGATGTTCTTATTTATAACATAAAATTCAACTGAAAATAATGGTTAAGTGTAGTTTGAAAAAAACAAAATTATCCATGTTGCGTCCTCTTCTAACAGTTTCTTTAATAGTCAACTCGAGATATCACTTGAAAGGGTGACTTTCCTCATACTCTAACCAATTGATAAACATATCCTCGTAAGTTTGGGAACATGGAAATATGTGTTCCTCCATTGGAGCTGCGTAAATTCCTCTGATATCCACCGCATGCGCTCGGTACTTCACTAAAATGGTGTTTAACTTCCGTAGCATAACCCAATCTCTAATCAGATGTTCCATAAATATTTGCACTTCTCCTAGCGTTGTGTCGGCCACCTTCGCTAGCTCTTCAACCCACAATAAATCTTTCTTGGTATGCAATTTGATTATGTCACACAAGTCGATGAAGCTGGCGGGGGTGCCAAACTCGAGGAGTTCGATATCCTTCATCGCTTTGTTGATTTTTTGGACTTGGTTTCTCCCGTATTCCTCAGTGAATTCACGAAGACAATGTTTCTCAGTAGTCGTAGATATCTTTCCTGCACTAGGGATTAAAATCATTTTTTAGAAATTTCTTACAGAACAATACTCGGTAAAATGTATAAAAAGCATAAGCGTGAAGAAAGACAGACTAATGCATACCTATAATGCTCGCTAAGCATGGTTGTTTGATACTTACGTGATATCCACAACCTTTTGAATTACCTGTACCGTCTTTGTTGGCACCGCCATTTTCTTCATTTAGGGTGGGTTACATCTGCACACCACAGTAGGGTAGATCGGGTACAAAAAACATGAGAGTCAAAGTCACGCTAGTGGTCGGTTGGCCCTTGGGGTAAGGAAAGGATTTTAGAGCCAAACATGTGCCAAAATTACGAGTAAGTTCCCAGAAGATTGGATACTGTTATAATTGAAGTCGTTAAATACTTCCGATCGAGGTAGATTTCTGTCACAGTAGTCACATCAGCAAGTGCATCGACCATCATCAGCTCATTATGGAGGCTGGGGGAAATGAAAGGAATCGAGATGATCGTACCACACATCCTCCATAATTCCTATCGATTTCATCTCACATGCCCTGGTTCATACCTGTCGCGCAGATGTGGCACAATTATTCTTTGAAATGTCTTATCACAAGGAATTCAATGTCCCCTGGCACGTTTCAGCTTGCTTCCCCACTCTGTTATAAATTCTGGATGTTCTATAAGAGTTCTATTCATTTCCCTGAGCTTATTCACTATTAGATATTCCTCTTGTGAGCCCAATTCGATCAATCTTTGTGTTTTGGGCTTTTCCCAATCATGAACGTTTAAGCAAATACATTGTCGTGCCATGGGATCTCCTCAAAATGCGAGGTGGGGTCTGCAGGGAAATCAGAGTGCTAGGCCTAAGCCCCAACATGCCTGGGACTTGTTCTTATCGGTAGCAGGTATTCTTGAGGTTCCAAAGGAAAATTTTAACCTTCACGTGGAAACTATAGTGTCACTCCATGAGGATACCAAAGTGGAAGAAACTACGCCAAAAGGACGAAGGTTGGAGAAAACTCCCCCTCCACAGTAGATACCACAGAGGAGAGGGAGGACTCAGAAAAACAAGGAAGTTGGGGAACACCAAAACCCGGTCGAATCGTGTGGACGATTAGCTACCGAAGAGTCCTTAATGCACGCTATTCGACTCGAACTGGTCGAAACTGCAAGTCAGGGAAGCGAGAGCAGAACAAGAAGGATGGAAACCTAGGGTTCTAATGTTCAAGATCCTAACCAACAGTTGGAATAGGCACAAATTTACATAGATAAAATTTACCATGAGAATAGAGAGTTACGACGGCAATTGGCGGCAAAGAACCCTGAGGTATCAGCACCGCAAGGTCGTGAAGGTAATGTAACCTGGATTAAAAGACAACTTCGGAAAGAACAAGATATGATCGTGTAGCTACATGAAGCTCAAAGGGTATCGGAAGAACATAACATGAAAACATGCCAAGGAGCACGGAGCAACCTGAGAGAAAATTCACACGTAGAAGAGACATGAATGGCGGACGTTGTTTTGTTTTCTCGGACGTGACTCATAATATTTTGATAATTTTCCCTGTTTGTTGTGAAAATTTTTACACCCTCAATGTGACTGGGTTGGTTGGACAAAAGGTGTTAGTAGTGTTTATTGTATGTAACCTAAACTCAACGGGAATCTTGATATATAAAACTTTGAAAATTTTCCGAAAGGATTCAAGTCATAGCAATTGAATGCATCATTTCCCTCTTTGTGCGAAAGAAAAAAAAAAGAAACTGTGTTCTTGTCTCAACTTCTTGTAAATTATTCTTGATTTTATAATTACCATAGCTTTGAGTTACTTTGTATTTTGGTTGATATTTTCCTAACAAAAAATCACGACGCCAATTGATGTTGACGTGGTCACTGACTCAGGACTCATTAAATAAACCCTGGAAATCAACTCGTGGGTAATGGTCGGACTCGGGACTTTGTTTAAGTCGAACATACTAAACTAAGCTTAATATTGTGACTACCAATGCCACGTGAGTGTCTGGGATCAGCCTTCGAGGATAAAACTAGCATGCAGTTTCTTCGTGGGTTATCGTCCTTCGAATCTCGTAATACCGAGAACATTTTGAAAGTCGGGGATCAGAGATTATTATTACATTTTCATTCAATGCTTATTCTTGTAAAATTTCTTCGATGCTGCAGGGATCGGTCATCGATGATATTCTCGGTGATGCTTGTCATGAAAGAAATCTTGCGTCTTCCGACGACGATAAAGATTGGGACTCAACAACTTTGGTTCTCTATAGCATTTTCTTTCATGCTTAATCCTTTCCGATGCCAAATTCCTTAAGCGCGTCTGGGAAAGATTTGACTTTCAATTCTCTACTTTAGATATTAGTCTTTTAAGTTAATGGTTTTCACATGTCCAAGCAAGTTTTTAAAGACTTAATGAGAAAGAAAAATGATAATCAAAGGACACATTTTTCATATTAGACAATGCCAAAAGATCAAGTGGTACCCAAAAAGTGAAATTTGACGTAGAATTTTTAGGGTGTGTTGAGTGCTCAACAAATGGTGATTCACTAGGCAAAAGAAGAATATTTGTTCTTCCTTCATGCTCATCTGATACGAAAATTGGTGGAGAACCTTTCCTGGTTTTAAATCAGATCCTATTTTACCCTTGAAATTTGAAATTATTCAGTTTATGATTTTGGGTCTGCCCATGGGGTTTTAACCTTTATTCCTCCTTGTTTTCTTGTAACCCTGACTCATGCCCCCTTTTTACAAAATTCTAGAAAATCATTCACTAGCATGAAGCCCTTAGTTACCTTTACTCACTCGTTTTGGTGTTGCTCTGCTACCAATGAGCATCCATAGCCTCGGCGGAGTCACCCCAACATAACAGACCTTGCTCCACTACCAGCGAGTGTCCATAGCCCCGATGAAGATATCTGCATACCCTCTCCTATTGTTCACCCTTTTGATAATATCAACTTTACTCCGACATGATGCCCTAAGCGAGTGGGACAAGATGATGTCTGTTTATTTTTCAAAGTGAGATAGTCAAGGTGAATCATTTGCTAGCTTTGTGTTCGGGGTTTATGTAGTCCTCTCCACCTTTCCTTATTTTACTTAAGGTCTCACCAGGCCACTAAGAAGAACCTTCCGACATTTCTCCAAAGTTGTTCATTTGTGCCGGTTAGATAGAGGACCCCTCAAAGCAACCGCAAGTTCCTTGATGCTTCTTGTGTTGTATGTGAGAGATGAGTTCAGAACAGAGTTCTCTATGTCGCATGACTTAAGGTCAACCATTGTCTTGATAAAAAAAACTTTCAAAAGCACAGAAATCCAAAAATAAAAAGAAAACAAAAATGCATTTCGCAATCATGAAAACACTAAGACAATTTTTTGCTTTTATTTTTTTTATTGGAAATATTGTTTGAGGGCTTGGCCATTTACTGGGAGGGCATCAGGTTCCCCCCTCATATTTTGTAACCGATAAGTTCCTTCCCTAATATTCTCAGCCACCTAGAAAGGTCCAAGCCACAGATTTTGAAACTTCGAATGCTTCCCTTTTGGCTCATTTTCCCTGTCCCATTTTAGGACTAAGTCTCCTACTTCAAAAAATTTCTCTTTAGCTTTATGCTTATCAAACAATATTTTCACTATCTGTTGGTGAGCTAGAAAATTTGACTTAGCCTTTTCTCCCTCTTCTTATAGCATGAGCAGAGTATCAATTCTTTGTTGTATGATCGATGAGAGTTCCCCGTTGGAATCTTGGGCTAGTTGAAGAGATGGAAGATAAATCCCATTTGGGAGAATGGCTTCATGTCTATAACCAGGAAGTATGGGGAATTTCCTATATCTTCCTTGGGTGTGACCCTATCGTCCCACAGAGTGTTATGGAGTAGATTATTCCAATTCCTTTGGTTATCTGCAATCGTCTTTTTTAATATCCTCACTAGGTTCTTATTGGTTGATTCTGCCACCCCATTTCCCTGTGGATAATAATTTGCAGAGTACCTAATTATGATTCCTTTGTCTAGAGATAACTATGTCAATAGAGTGGAAGAAAAATAAGTTGTGTTATCAAAAACTAGAACAATAGGGACACCAAACCTTGTGATCAAGTGTTGTTCTATGAATTGGATCACCACCTTCTCATTTACGTGAGTCAGAGGGATGGCCTCTGCCCACTTTGTGAAATAATCGATGGTAGTAAGTATATACTTGTGTTGTTTTTAGGAATTGGATGTAATTTCTCCTATGATATCCAACCCCCATTACTCAAAAGGCCTAGAGATATTCATTGGTTGGAGTGGGATTGTTGCTCTCTTCTCTCTCCCAATGCTAATATTTGAAAAATTTTATAGTTCCTAGCATAGGTGTGAGCGTCTTTGAACAAGGTGGGCCAATAATAGCCAGCTCTCAGTATCTTATGAGCGGTGGTGTTTCAGCGGTGGTGTTTCCTATGAAATTTCCATCGGCAGGTCCATCATGGAGCTCCTTCAGAACTTTTTCTGCGTCTTCACATTCAAGACATCTTAAGAGTACCCCATCATAGTTAATCTGAAAGAGTACCAAATTTATAAGGCGATATTGTGTAGATTTTAACCTGAGAGATTTCCTTTCTCTCGAGTTGAGATTTTTTGGACAATTTCTATGGTGTAGGAGATAAGTTAAATTCTCATACCAAGACTCTGGCCCTGGGGAAATCTATGAATCTTCACCACACCATAATGTCATTTCATTCTCCCATCCAGAATCTTCATTTACTTGGTCTTGGGCTTCAACGGTGAGTTTGCACAACCCTTGCCCTTTAACTAGTTTGGCAGGTTTTATATATAGATGAAATTCTTGGACCACTTCCATCCAGTTCCCTCTTCTTTCCCCCATCTCTTGTTGAGTAAACAAGGATTAGACCGCAGGGTGAGGCACAATCACTTTGGTGTGGTTCTCGAGGATGTAAGACTTGAAGTGTTTTACTGCCTTGTATACCGCATCGGCATGTTTATCAACAATAGGATAGTTAAGTTCGACTCCATGGAGATTAATGCTCATGAATGACACCGGAGCCTCATTGTTTTCATCATCTTTATGAGTCAATACTGCAGCTAACAACTACTCGGAGGTGAAAGTATAGAGGAAGAAATCCTTATTGAAATCGGGACTTCGTAACACAGGGGCTTGGGATATAACAATTTTAATATTGCTGAAAGCATCCTTTTGTTCATCGTCCCACTTAAATTTGGCATCTTTGCGAATCATATTTTGTAAGGGTTTGATAGTTTTCGTGAAATCGGGGGTGAATTTCCTCATGAAATTGATTTGCCCAAAAAAAGACTGCATAGATTTCTTGTTGTGAGGCAACGTGAGTTGAGATATGGCCTTAATTCTTTCTGGGTCTATTTGAATGTCTACTTGAGATATAATATGGCCTAGCAGCTTACCTTCCTCGACGTCAAAAATAGTTTTCTTGGTATTTAAGGATATACCGTATCTCCTACACCTTTCGAAAAAATGAGTTAAGTGTTGGATGTTCTCTGTTCTTTGAATACACACTTACATTGTCTAGATACACTACCAAACACTTGTTGATTAGTCCCCAAAAGGATACATCCATGGCCCTTTGGAAGGTTTCTCCTGAGTTGATTAACCCAAAAGGCATGTGTTTATAAGCGAAGGTTCCCCACTTGGTTTGGAAGGTAGTTTTTAAACGATCATCCTCCAAACACAAGACTTGGTTGTAAACTGAGAAATCGTCCAATAAAGAGAAAATATCCGAGCCAGACACAGTCTGTAGGAGTTTCTCCATTGGCGAGACTGGGTAATTGTCCTTTTTTGAAGCTCTGTTGAGGTTTCTAAAATCTATGCATAAGTGAATTTCTCCATACTTTTTCCTCACACGAACCAGATTTGCTATCCATGTGGAATGCCTAACCTAGAAAATGATATTAGCATCTAAAAGTTTCTTTAATTCTTAATACATGAGAGGTTCTAGGGATGGGTGATACTTTCATAGCTTCTGTTGGAAAGGTTTCACCTTAGGTTTTAATGGTATAGTGTGTTGAATGATACGGGTATCGTAGGTTTTCAGGTCTTGGTAGGACCACGCGAAGAATATTGATATTTTCTGAATAGTTTGAGATAATCCTTTCTTTCTTCTTTAATATAGTCTTGACGAGATTCACATTCTTTGGGTTTTCTAGGGTTCCAAGATTTATAGTTTCATGCAGGGGACATGAGCTACCAGTCTTTGCATTCTTAGGCCCCCTAAAACGTTCTTTCAAATCAAACAGATTTTCTAGATTAGCTATCCCTTTCAAGATGGTGTGAGATTTTGATTTGTTAATAGGCTAGCCTATTTGAGGATCGATTTTTGTCGATTGCTCCTAGAATTCCTCATCGTCAATGGCTAAATCTTTGAAATTGTCTTGGTTAGTCAGTAAGTTTATGATCTATTCATATCCTTCAAATACTTTCCAATTAGAGATATTGTTAGGCATAGATGGTTTGTAGAGTAGTTCCACAGTGAATAAGGAGGCTTCATTATCTTCCAGAGGTGGCTTCCTTGAAGCAATTGTGGCCAGGGAATCAACAAGGATATTCTTTTCTCTGTGGATCACGGTGATATTGAAATCTTCAAAATGCTCCATTAACCTATGATATTCCTATTGATAATTAATTAGGTATGGGGAATTGCAATGTATAGTATTCCTTACTTATCTAACGATAATCTCCGAGTCACCGAAAAATTTCAATTCTTTGATGTTCAAGTCTATTGTTTTCATTAACCCTTGTACTAGAGCTTCATACTCGATGGTGTTATTGGTGGATTCAAATTCTAGTCTACAGGACAGGAAATGATGTTTACTGGATCAATGAGGATGCACCCTGCCCCTGATCCCTCCCATGATTTAGATCCATCAAAGTATATGGTCCAAATTTGTGAACGACAATCGCCCTTTTCCGCTTCTTTATTACTTTCTTTCTCTCCTATCTTTTGTTCTGTAATTTCTAGCGTGGGGTCTTGAAAAAAAAGGGTGTCTTATGTCGGTATCGATGACTTCTCTTGAAAAAACATGTCATATTTTTGAGTGAGAGGGACATTGGATAAGAGGGGAGAAAAGTTTATGAAGTGGGAATCGTAGGAATAATTGCCCAGCATGGGAAAATATATGGATGAGGGTTCATTTAGGGTTTCTAGATCAGTGAACGTATGTTTCAGATATCTCTCCCTATCGATTATGATCATATTCTTGTATCCCTTCACTGGTAACCAAAGGTGTGCCCAATATGTGCTAAAGTACCCGTTTAGCTTCTCAGACCAATCTCGACTTAGTAATAACCCATAGGCCTCTAGGATGTCTACTACGATGATGTTAATCACTTGCAAAAACTTAGGATGTGTCGCTATTCTGATCATTGCATCTCTGAGGTCCCCCATGACTTTGACCTAGGTCCTGTCTAGATGTATCACATGTTTATCGCTCTCGAGAGGAATGACATTTAATTTTTTGCAAATAGACAAGGGCATAACGTTGGAAGATGCTCCCGAATATACCAAACAATTGTGGAGGTTCCT
This sequence comes from Picea abies, assembly GCA_900067695.1. Taxonomy (NCBI): domain Eukaryota; kingdom Viridiplantae; phylum Streptophyta; class Pinopsida; order Pinales; family Pinaceae; genus Picea; species Picea abies. Next base: position 1,609 of record CBVK0100932633.1, on the reverse strand, counting down.
GTTGAAGACTTCAAACGTTAAGAGAAATGGTGGGACAAAAGGTTTTCCCTTCTTATCTTCTGAGTAGGTATTCACAATTGGTTTATTTAGTAGATCTGTGGAAGTTAGATTTCTTTGTTGTTAATTGCTTGTCGTAGGGTTTTCTACTAATTTCAACACTTGTAGCAGAAAATATTTTTGCTGAGGGATTCTACATATGTCCATAACTAATATATTAGCCTTCAACTTCTTCAGATCTTCAACTATGTTGTAATCTAGTTTGGGCGATTCGTGCGTATGGATGCTAATAAGGTTCTTACAAGGAGAAAAAGGTGCTTTCAAGTGATTGGGAGTTGACCTTTCCCGTGATGTTTGAGTGGCAGTAGGATCCTTTAAGACAGGAGTCCCTTCACTTCTAGTTTGCACAATCGAGATATCTGCAGGTGGTTCTTGAACCTGAAATAGGGTGTCAGAAGGCATAATTAAGTCAGGATCCCACATCAACATTGTTGTATCTTTTGGTGGGTCAATCTCTTCCCAGTCAACAATATTCATAACCGAACTACTTGGTTGTTCAGTTAGGGAAACCTCGTCTAAAAAACGGTTGGCCATCAAATTAATGGCATGCACCCATTGAGGGTAGTCTTTTTCAGAGTGGTTTTCCTGGTGATAATTATAGAAAGAATCAGATGCAACATTCCCTAGATCGATATTTAAGTTAGATGGGGGAGGTTCAATGGCTTTGAATGACGGGTTCCTTCTAAAGAAAGGCTTATAGGGATTTTGGCCTTGGTTTCCTTCCCATGCGCTTCTCTTCATAGCAATGATCTCATTTGATAATTTCTTAACCATGCATTGTAGATATTCTATGTCTCCATTACCCTTGTCGGGAGTCTGTTCTTCTTGTTTCCCTGACGGTCTAGTCAGAATGAGGCCTCTCCTGGGAGAAGATTGAGCTTCTTTCTTAACTAAAGAGACTTGGCCTTCTTTACACCCTTTCATCTGGAATTATATCATTTTAGCTTCTTTAAAATTCTCAGCTAAGGTTTGTTTGACAACCCTCTTCGGCCACTTTCGCTAGCTCTTTGGCCCATAATAAATCTTGCTTGGTATGCGATTCGATTATGCCGCACAATTCGATGAAGTTATTGAGGGTGCCGAACTCAGGGAGTTTGATATCCTTCATCACTTTGTTGATTTTTCGGACTTGGTTTCTCCCGGATTCCTCGGTGAAGTCATGGAGCCAATGTTGCTCAGTAGCCAGAGATATCTTTCCTGCACTCGGGATTAAAATAGTTTTTTAGAAATTGCTTACAGAACAATACTCGGAAAAATGTATAAAAAACGTAAGAGGGAAGAAAGATAGACTAATGAATACCTGTAAAGATCACTAAGCATGGTTGTTTTATACTTACATTATCTCTGCAACCTTTCAGATTACCTGTATCGTCTTTGTTGGCACCGCCATTTTCTTCAGTTGGGGTGGGTTACATTCGCATGCCACAACATGGTAGATCAAGTATGAAAAACATGAGAGTCAAAGTCACGAAACTGGTCGGTTGGCCCTTGGGGTAGGGAAAGGATGTCATAGCCGAACATGTGCCAAAAGTATGAGTAAGTTGTGAGATCG
>CBVK0100932625.1:0-14865 GCA_900067695.1 Picea abies | reverse complement strand
TTTCCCTACACGACGCTCTTCCGATCTCACCCGGATGAAGATGTTATATCTAATACTATGCCACATCATGTGGATTCAGTCAAGTCCTAGAGGCAGATTTTTGAAATATTGGAGTATGAGGTTAGGAACTGCCCCGACGATTTTGGAAATGAAAAGACTAAAAATAAAATTAGATATATAGAAGATTCTGAGCCCCATAAGATAGCAACACGACCAAGACTCATGCCTTACAATGACATGATAAGCTAGGCTTTATAAAATACCAACATTCAGACTAGGAGTATTCTAAATCGCCAAAAGGTCGTCATCAGCTCATTCAGACCAGAGCACATCCAAGTAATGTATAAACTATCCCCTACTTCTAAATACATTTATAATGTTGAATTCGTAGAAGAATTTCAAAGAAAGGAGTGTACAGAATTTGATCAAACATATCCAAGTATAATCAAAGAATGGTGGGGAATTCCAGTGAAATTTAGAGCTGATACCCATGGCATTTATGCCACAACACCATTCAACGAATACATGGTTTATATAGCAATGATGTTATGTAGACTATTTGGGAGGAAAATCCCTACCCATTTCCCGGTGGAATGGGTGCCAATTATACATGAGGTAGCTGAGGGTTACACTTTCAACTGGGTAAAATTTTATCAGATAACCTAAACAAGGAGATTCCAGAGTACCAGATGGAAAAATCAAAAGGTTGACCTGTATCTTTTTACATGTCTGCATATATTATGGATGATATCTGTTACATGACTCCATTCCCCTTGATGAATTGGAGCTGGAACCTAGCCTGTGTTGAACCCATTCATGTTTATCATTCCAAACTATGGGAGGAGAACGTTAAAGATTTCTTCTATGAAATCTATCACTATGTAGTGATACCTGTGCACCAAATTTTCTATGGTTATGCACTCCCTTGGATTTCAGAACAAATCGTCGGAAACCTCAGAGTGATTGCAGATTGGTTTATTGAAGAAGGTTTCTCTTATGTCAGAGTTTTCATGTGCTCGATTCCTCCTCGTGCACTTCCAAAGTTCCTTCCTGACAGACTGGTGTGTAGAGAAGTGGCATATCAGATAATAATAGGAGGCATTGGTACAAAGTTAAAAGCATCTTAGAAGAAATTTTGGCCAGTTTTTCCTGTGCAAATTGGGAAGTTTTCATTGCTTAATATTGGCCATTCTAAAGTGGAAGCCGCAACATTAGAAGACATTAAGCTGGTATATGTAGAACTCAGAAAGCATGGCCAATACCAAATTGTGGGAAATCATCTAGCTCATTGCAACATGAAAATGTTTGAGCATGAAAACTCCCCCTGTGACGACATATTCAAAGGAGCCAGATCATATGAGAAGATATTAGAGAGAGTCCAGGCGTTACCCCCTGACCTGCAGACCATCTTTCTTGCATTCAAAAAGCACAGACAAAGTGGGTTGCCAAAAACACTACAAGGGGAATCAATAACCTCTCCTTCAGAATAGGAAAGAATACCTCCAGGTTTCAACCCAAAGCCTTCTGACGAGAAGATTGCAAAACAAAATCCAAAGAAGACTGAAGCATCTTCACAAAATGTAGAAGCTTCACAAACAGAGCACCCAAGGTCGAAAACAGAGTCTACACTCGAGACACCTCCAAAGGCGAGTCAAACGATTCCTCCCTTATCATCAACTATTCCTGTTGATATTTCTAAAACAACAGGAGAAACCCAATCTACAAAGTTGGGCAGCCCTATTACATCATTGACTCCTTTACAGTCAACATTTGGAACTCCTCATCTAGAATTTATGTATGTAAGTGACCTTACTCCCATCTCTAGATAAGAGATACCTTCCTCTAACTACTTTTTCAGTAGGAAGAGGAAAGTTGTAGTGAAACAAGAAATGCATTTGAAAGAAGGCACAATGGTAAAGAAACACAGAGTGCTCATAGCTGGACAGAACCTAGAAGAGGAATATTTCGTCACAAAGGTAGCAAGTTCCATGGGAGCTTTGGAAACAACTAACTTATTTTCAGTTGACAATCTGAAAACAAAGTTAAAGCAGAAGAATCAGATGATAGCCCAGTTTCAGAGTCAAATAAGGAACTCGGAGAGTACTATTAGAGAGGAGATAAAAAAGGGATGGAAAAAGATAGAGTCATTGACAAACATGAAATCCAACTGCTCAAATCTAGCTTGGATGAGATGTATATGAAGATGCAAGCCAGTCAGGGGAAGGTCATCCAATAGGAAGAATTAGCGAGGCAGTTGCAGGATAGGTTGAATTCTATTCGAAATCAGGTGATAGATTTAAAAGTTTTTCAAACCCAGGCACTGGAGGTGCATATGAAGATAGAAGCAGAGCAACAAAGATTGATTTCTAAAGTAGAGGTTATTCGGAACTATTTTCGAGAAGTAAGTCAATCTTTCGATAACATTGTTTTCAAAGAAAAAAAGGCTAAAGCAACCCGGGCTACCTTTCATAAGGCAGTTGTACTTTTAGGAAAAGAAGAGGTATCAGAGGTTCTTTGTTGCAGGGTAGATCAGGGGTGATATCATGCTTAAAGTATGGGAGGCCAACATAGCTGAAAGCAAGAAAATGACCAAGGAATTCAAGGATGATTGTGAAGAAACCTTCAATTTGCTAGACAAAGGATTATTGGGCATCGAAAAAGACGATTGTCCTGAGCTATTAGGACATATCAATATTGTAAGACATCAACTGAAACTCAAAGAGAACTTGAATTAAATTCAGATTGAAATTTCGCAATTAAAAGAGATTGATGTTACCCAAATAGACAGGTGGTTGGTGAAGCCAAATTTAAAATTGCAATCAGCTAAGTTTGTTGACAAAGGGATTGAAGATCGATTGATGAAAATTCAGAGGAAGTTTTATCTGTTCGAGGCAAAGGATATGCCAGAGCCTCCTAGATTTTTAATGCATTTTCAAGAAAAATGTATTAAATGTCTAGGACCAAAAGAAGGAGATACTTCAAAGAAGTAATGAAGTATCATATTGTAGGCTCATATTATCAAGATGATAGAGAAATAAAAGATAACCATGCAAATGGTTCAAGTTTGCATTTTTGTAACCGTTAGTCCCTAGGAGTTAGGAAATCACCAACCGTCAAGAATTGGTGACTTTGTATAAATATAATTTCATAAGACTGAGAAAAGGATTTTTTGCGGCCGATTGTACTAGAGAATTTTTCTCATTTACAGTGATTAATGAAAATACAAACAGAGATTCCAAATTCTGTCAACCCTGAGTTATGTGTTCCTCTTTACTTTCATTTTCATCATCTTTCCCTTATGTATTTTTTATGAATGTTTAACTGCAATTTAGTACAACATCTATTGTGGTTAAGAGTTATTTGGTTATCTAATTGTTTACAGTTTTTCCTCTGTGCTTGCTATTAGCAGGCCCAAGACCTGTAGATTATTCAGATTACTATATTTTTATGCTTCATTAGAGATCCCTTGTCTTTCTTATTCCCATGTTGCAAAGTGAGATTCCTCCATGATTGATGCCTCACATTTTTTAAACAACTTTATGTTTTTCTCCCATCACTTTCATGATTTTCATATTTGACTCATGAATGGGAAATAGCCTCTGAAACTGTTATATTATTAATTTAAGTTTGGGAATTTTTTCTCTTATAATCCAAAACAGAAATAGAAAACCTTGAAAACAAAGTAATAGATTTTTTAACCTTTATCCCTCATGACTGTACCTGTTACAAGACAACCCAATATAGATCCCAACCTCTTAGATCAGACTAGCATTGCTTTAAATGTATTTAACACTATATTAAAGACAACAAACACTCGGGTTGAATTAGAACATTCATGGACAGCAATTGAATGGGATATAAGAATCCAAGAACACTGGGAAGCTAGACAGAGACAGTTAAGAAACCAACCATAGTTTTTCCTTTTAGTAACTGATACATTTTATACCTTAACTCTCTCTACCTTTTTCAGATGCCTAGACTTTATATTTTAAAGCCTTAAGTATAAACTCTGGAACAACATCTCTAATAGATGTATATCTGGAAACCGGAGCAAACGTCTCATCATAATCTTCTCCCTCCTGCTGAGAGAATCCTCTAGCCACAAATATTGCCTTGTACTTGTTAATACTTCCATCTACATCATTTTTTATCTTATAAACCCACTTTGAAGTGACTATATACTTTTCTTTAGGTATAGGAACAACTTCCCATACATCATTTTTCACAGTATATTGGTATTCCTCCATCATGGCCTCCTTCCATTCTTTTTGCTTGACTGCCTCCTCAAAGGTGGAAGGTTATGCATTGACAGTTATTGTCATGAGTGTTGCATAACTAGAGATATTTTTTGGTTTCTTACTTTTTATGAAGGTGCCACTAGGAGATTTATGCGTCTTTGCTTCCTGCAAGGTGGTTTCAAGACAAACTGGTGTCTTTCTAGTCTTAGGTGTAATAACTAGTTCCACATGTTCATGTGGTGGTTCTTGTTCTTCACTAGGGTGCTCTAGAGAAAACATACTTTCTTATTTGGTATCTTCATGTTCCTCTTCTTCATTGGAGTCTATGAAGTCTTCTATAGACATCTTAAATGCAATCCTTTCATCAAAAGTTACGTCTCTGTTGATTTCAACCTTCTGTTGACCTAGAACATAGATTATATATTCTTTTGATGATTCACTGTATCCAACGAATATACCTTTCTTTCCTGAAGTTTCCAACTTCTTTCTCTTATCCTTGGGAACATGAATATAGATGGGGCATCCAAACATTCTCAATTGTTCAACACTTGGCTTCTTTCTAGAGAAGGCTTCTTTTGGAGTCATGTTCTTCAATATTCTATGTGGACTTCTATTATGAATATAAACAGTTGTCATAACTGTTTCTCCCCATAGAAACATAGATAAATTCTGATCATTCATCATTGCCTTGACTGATTCTTCAATAGTTCTATTCTTTCTTTCAACCACACCATTTTGTTGAGGATTGTGAGGGACAATGAGATCCCTCCTAATCCCAGCTTCTTTACAAAAGGAAATGCATTCCTTGGAGGTGTATTATCCTCCATTATCAAATCTTATTGTCTTGATCTTCTTATCTGTTAGGTTCTCTACTTCAACCTTGAATTATTGGAATTTACTAAATACTTCATCCTTAGTATTTAACAAATACAACCATGTATTTCTTGAGAAGTCATCTATGAACATCACATAGTAAAGAGATCCTCCTAGAGACTTCATTGGCATAAGACCACACACATCTGAATGTATTAGGCCTAATATCCCTTTGGATCTATTCTCACTGCTTGGAAATGGTTTCTTAATATTCTTCCCAAGTGCACATCCTCTGCACACACCTTCATGTACTGATCGTAATTCTGGTATGCCTACAACCATCTTTAGCATACCTTCTATGCTATAACTCACTAGGGTTGATTTCATCATGTACTAGATCTTGATTATTTTGACCTAGGAGTTTATACAATCTTCCTTCATGAATTCCAATTACTCTAGCGTCTTCTATATTTGAATATTTTGACCATACAAGAGATTTTCCATCTACAAAGATACTCTATCTCCTTTATCTTCCAAATAGGAAATAGATACTAGATTCTTTTGCAAACCAAGAACATATAAAACATTACTAAGATGGATAGAGTTACCTGAGTAGCTTGTCCAATTCCCTTGACTGCATAAGATTTCTTGTCTCCAAGCTCCAATTTACAAGGTGTCTCCTTTTCCTTCATGCTTGAGAAATTCTTACAATCACCTATCATATGCCTCCAAGTATTTTAAACTTTGTTGTAAAATCTTGAGCATCTTCTTCCTTCTGAGGTTTTCCCTTGGAGTTTAACCTTGTCTCTTCTTATGCACAACAGGTCCAAAGTTCTTATAATTTTGGAAACTCTTTCCTTGTATTCATGCTTGCAGCAAATGCATCCCATGATCTAGAAATACCATTGAGTGTTATGTTCACAACTTCATTTTCTAGAATGGCTTCTCCAATAGCTTGTGATTGATCTCTCAACTGAGAAATCTTCACAAAGTATGAAGCTATGGTGCCATCCTTTGTCATCTTTGTGTCACAAAGTTCATTCTTCATCACTTCTCCAATATTTTTGACTAAGAAAAGGTTAGTTTGGGCATCGTACGTCTTCTTAGATGAGTCAAGATGAGAAATGTAGGGTATCAAGTGATCCTTTACATAGTCCACTATGATACTCATAGCATTAATGTCATTATCCTCGAACTTCTCTAGTGTTGCAACGTTCTAAGGTTCCTTCTATTTTCTTGCTTCAAACTATGGTTCCATGATATTGCCTTTCATAATATCTAGGACTTTATTCTTGGAAAGGATGAGGTCAATCCTTGACTTCCATGCTCTGAAGTTTGAAGCCCCTTCTAACTTGTTTTCTAAATTCACAGAGTAAGTCATGGCTATGTTGACTTTGACTTTGACCAAAAACTCAAACTTGACGCCTTGGATTGCTGAGAGTACCAGGGGGTGTGCTAGGCTAGGGTGCACTAGACTATCTAAGAATTAGGTCAAGTGCTTCACTTAAGATGCCCCAACAAGAGGGTTAGGTTTTTTTTGCTACAACAAAACTTTGACTGCAACTACAACTGCAACTAAGAAAATTCTCCCAATCTACCTTCCAGAGGTTAGACTATCCGAAGATAGTGTGGGCCCATAACCTATTAAAATAATAGGTGTGCTCGTTTCACCATAGACAATTTCACTATATTGTCACCCAACCATAGGCACAAAGGACACCCCCAAGCACCTTAAACTTGACAGCTAGAATAATTTTGGAAGCAAATACTAGAGCAGATAGCCAACCAAGATAGCATACCTCTCTCCAAAGCTAGCACAGCAAGAAGAAAGTCTAAACCATAAAACAAAGACCAAGTCACCACTGCAGAAGTTACATCTCTCCTCTAGTCATGCGCACCACTAGTCCTTATGAAGTCATGAGAGTGAGGGTGACAAATGAGCTCAAGTGCCCTCTATTTATTGTCCTTCAAGTCACCTAATTGGGTCAACTTCTTCTCTTGGAGGATAACAAATTAATATTAATTATTCTCTTGAGCCAAATTATCTTCTAGGGTTTTTAACCAATTGTTTAGGGTTTCTCTTGCTTCCCGAAATATTTTAGTCTCGTCAAAGGTTACACATAAAGGTTAATACCTCCCGCAACTTTTGTAACATCAACAGGTACTCCCCTCAATGAATTTGAGAAAATCAAAGCAACAACCCGTGAATACTTTGTTTCCCTCTATACACAGAATGAAGAGGCATATCCATCAAACCTTCAATCTATGCTAGAGCACATCCCATACTTGATCAAAAGAGAAGAAAATTCAGATCTTATGAAACCGATCCTAGAATCTAAAATTCTCCATGCTATCTAGAACCTCGAACCTAACAAAGCACCTGGCCCAGACGATTTCTCCATATCCTTCTACCATTATTTCTGGGACACCATAAAAATAGATCTAAAAAGAATGATATGTTACACTCAATATCCTCTTAATATAGGAGGGAACACACTCCTCTTTCCCTGCTTTGATCCCCAAAGAAACTAATCCTACTAACTTCTCTCGATTCTGACTTATATCCCTGTGCAACACCTCTTACAAAATCCTCACCAAAATCATATCCACTCATTTAAAAACCATCTTATCTAGGCTCATATCCCCCAACCAAGGTGGCTTCATGTAGGATCGACAAATTGTGGATAACATAGTACATGTTCAAGAGGCAATCCATACAAGCTACCGAACCAAAAGCAAAGGCATGGTCGTCAAATTAGATATGGAAAATTTGTTTGATATTGTTCGACATTCCTTTCTTTTTCATATTATGGAATGCTTTGGATTTAGCCAAATTTTCATAAGATGGATTTCATCTTGCATCAATAGACCTTGGATTTCTCCCTTGGTAAATGAAATACCTTCAACCTTCTTTCAAGAAAGCAGAGGCCTCCGATAAGGCTGCCCCCTTTCACCTCTTCTCTTCATCATTGTTGATGAGACCCTTAGCAGGAATTTGGAGCAAGAACATGTGATTGGGAATCTTCTTGGGCTGCAAATTCCTTGAGGAAAAAAATACAAATTATTCACAATTTGAGGACAATACCCTCATCATGGGAGGTTCCTCAACAACCATTGCTTCCTGCTTCAAAAGGATTATGGACTCCTTCCTTGACGTTTCTGGAAGAGAAGTTAATAATATAAAATGCCAAATATTTAGTTGGAACACTTCTCCTGGAGTATTAAGAGAAATAGCTCAAGTTCTTCAATTCCCCACAACATAAAATTGATCTTCCTTCAAGTATTTAGGAATGCTCATAACCCTCAAATCTCCTCACTCATAGGTATGGAAACAAATACTGTACAAAATTAGCAAGAAGATAACTAATTGGGGCACTCAATGGATAAATCTGACGGCATGGGTAATTCTAATCAAAGTTGTCCTATCAACGCTCTCGATATACCAAATCTCTTCTCTCCTAGATCCAAAATGCATTGCCAACTAAATGGTCAAAATAATCCTCACTTTCCTCTGGAAAGGAGGGGAAACATTGTTGAAATTTCTCCTACCCAACACCGGACATTTAATTCCAAGTAAATCACTTATTGAATTAAATCACAACTGAGTAATGAACTAAACATGAAACAGAAGGATAAACAAGGAAACCAAATCAAGCACACATAAAAACCAATATGTTTGGGTAGATACCCTTGGAAAAAACTCGGAGTGAAAACCGATTTTTATCACAGAAATTTGGTCCGCAAATGGTTACAGGAATCCAGCATCTTAAAAACACTCATTAGTTCACTCGTGGACCAAAAATGCATTTCCAAAAGGTCCAAAACTATACAACCAACAATAAAATCAACAAGCGTTAAAACTACACAAGGTGTGCGCACACGTGCGACAGTCAAATAACGTCAGAAAAGAAAACATGCGCCCGATGCATGACTATGGATGCAAAAAGCCGTGCACACCTCAAAACTATGCATTTATGATATTGGTCGGCCTTCCACCCTCTTCTAGTTCATCTTCCAAGTCGAATTGACACCCAAATCTCGGCTGAATCTGACTAGGGGGCTAGTCAAAGACCTAAAGGGCCCCTTGTTCACACTAAAGCTGGTTGAATAATGCCTCAAAGCTATGCTATAAAAAGAGGCCATGGGTGCACTACATTTTCAAGGAATTCATTTGTACTGTTATGCTACTTGTTTTCTCTTGGAGGATCCTCTTTCCTCATCAAGAGCATGCAAGCACCATTTCATTTAGCCATTCATATCACCTCTTGAGTGAATTTTCTTTGGATTCTCTTCACCATTTCATCCTAGTTTGTTACTTGTAAGAAGAGCTCAATCTTTGGGGGTCCAAGAGCCCTCCCTTGGAGGAAGTCGGGACCCATATACCTCCCTTTCTCTTGGGTGTTTTCTTTCCACTAATACAATCATTTCCATTGGTGGCATGAATGTTGTTCATTTCTTGTTCTAATGTCCTTATGCACTCTAGTTTAATTTCTTTTAATGTTATTAGTTTAGTTCTTTGCTTATCTTTTATGTTTTATACTTCTAACTCTTTCCTTCACTGTTGTCTTGCCTATCTAACCCAACTAGGTTTGTAAGCATCTTTATTTTGTTCATTTAGGTGACAAAAGAGACGCAACAGATTGGCAACTCCACTGGGCAAAGGTATCAATTTCCTCCCCCATTTGGGTTATTTTAGCTCTTCCTTTTGTTTCTTTAACATCCAGGAACCATAACTGGCCCAAGCCAACCTGCAGAAAGCTAGATTCAAATCTGAGTTGAGATAATTTCATCCGAAATTTCTTTCACGGCCATGTAACAACAAGTGTGCGGGTTTTATAACCCACATGTGCGTCTTCCGAGAACGTGCACGAAACCCCTTGTGTTTCTCAGCATCCTCTGCGCACTGCACCTAAAAGGCATTTTTAATCTGCGCATTGGCACCCAATGTGCCTCTGTCTACTCTGAGATCCGCACATCTTCCCAGAAAATCAAATATTGTAAGGGTTTTTGTGATCTGTTGAGGGCCCATAGCCTTCTCAAAATTGATTCCATGCATATTGTAAAATGCACCACACTTAGATACCCTCTCCATATGAAGGGATTAGTCAAAACATAGGCACTTAGGGGGTTAAAATCATTATTTCCTCTTTTGCTTTCATTTTTCCACATGGATGGCTTGCTTTGATTAAAGTCTAAGTTGGAATCATTCTACATCACATATAAAACTTGCATTGGGACCAGAAATTGGATATCAATCATTGAGTATCCTCTTCTCTCGCACCCCAAAGCGATCTTGAGAATCAAAAAGAGATTGAGGGAAAATTTCATCTCCCTTAAAAAAGACAAAATCTTTAGGAGAGGACAACAACCCCCTCGGGACTCCTCTTTGTTCATTTTTTTTCAAACACATCTTAAGATTGTAAGGGCCCATACATGCCCACATGCTACAAAGATAGGATAGTGTTGGAATTTACTTTCATAGATTAAATCACTAGGAAAGTTTAAAGGTTTTGTAATGGGCCCATACATGCCCACACGCCCACAATCTAGGATAGTTTCAAAGCTTTCTAGATTAAATCACAATAGGGAGTTAAAGGAATAGTAAGGACCCACATGTCCACATGCTAGTTTCCTAGGGACTTTAAAATTCCGCAAGGTTGTACCAATGGCATTTAGTTAATTAGTTAATCAAGACTTGTAAGGACCACACAAAGTCCACATGCAGCAAGGTGACACCTAATTTATTAAAAATAATTGGCACACTTTCACTTGTTCACACACAAAGTTCACCAATCACTCACATAGTTTTATTTTGAAATCATGGAGGTAGAAGTAAGTTTCCTCCAACGGGATTCCAAAACGCCCCACCCTTTTTTGACAAAAACTATCCACTCCCACTTAATTTCAACGAGGTTGGTTCACACCCCCAACCTCTCCAACAACCACAACTAAAATATTTCTAAGAACTCACTAAGTTTTCCTTCACAAGAGGTGGCAAAAGAAATTATTTAGTCTAGGTAGGATTTCAGGGATATGCATCCAAATAACTCCTCGTTATTTGGTTCTCACATCTTCAAACAATAGAAGTTGTCAAATAGGGAGCTTTTAAATCCTCCAAGTCAAGTGTTCCTAACACCATAAGGCAGGGAGATACCCATGAAGGGTTGAAGCCCAAGGTTCAGTTGTTCTATGCATCCCCCATTGAGGCACCCACCTCTTGGACGGGATCCATCCCGTGACCCATTTCTTAGGCCGAAAATCTAAATGTCACACTTTGACTGAGGTACCTAGTGACCAACTTTTAGGACATCTACCTAGGTGGGATTTGTGGGTTGGAATTGCACCTTGATCGGATTTTGTGTGGTTATTGGGAAATATCACCAGATCTTTCGGGATATGCACCCTTTACCCCTTATTATAACTGATTACTTCATCTTTCACTAGTTCCTCTTTTGGTGGCTTCAGACCCCACTATTGAGTGCTATTGGAAGGTCCAGTGCTATTTGAGAGGAAGGATGTTACGTCTTTTAGGACACGAGCATTTTTTTGTTCTCCCAGGCGGACAAAAACCACCTACCCACATATATGCTTATATATAAATTGATTTATGTATGATTATCTTATGATTACATGCGATTGAGAATTATATTGTGAAGGACCCAAAAAAATATAAAGGATCTTGTTCATTTATTTTTCTCTCATCACCATTCTCACACATCCACTTTTCTAGTCGGACATCATAGGGGACCCACAGAATCCCCGTCGTTCCAGACGCTTACTAAATCTCCCTCCCATTCTAGGGGGAGTTCCTAGTCTTGTCAGCTCATCTACTCCACCTTCTTATACTCCTATGAGTGCCACTATCTTGGGATCAACTTTGCTTGGTTCCACTCTAATTAGGTCCACTTCCCAAGATCAACCATCCACACACTCCCCTTTTCACGGAAGTGGTGGACAAACCTCTTCTCAAGGAGGAAGTACAACCCCACCTAACCCCCCTCAAGGGTCAGGTACAAAAAACACTCACATCATGGTTGGAATTAATCCTCCACCACTACCACAGATGCCATACTTTGCCTCCCTCAACATACCAAATCTAACTAAGATCACCAATGATCCTATATTGCACGACCCCACGTGGCCTGCAATGCCTACCAAACTGCCTTCAAACATCCCCAAGTTCAAAGGAAAGGTGGGAGATGATCCTATCAACCATATCATGACCTTTCACTTATGGTGCTCTTCAAATAACATCATGGATGACTCTGTCCGATTGAGGTTATTTCAATGCACACTCACTGGCCCATCAGCCAAGTGGTATGTAGAAGAAAAATCTGGATCCCATGTAACTTTTGAATCCTTGGCCAAATCATTTTTGACCTTCTTTCAACTACCCATTCATCATGACAATGGTATTGAACTACTCTCAGAGTTTAAACAAACTTTCACCATGCACATCGCTGACCACATTCACGAATGGTGCCCACGACGTAGTCTCTGCAAAGTTGAAACCACCCCACATCAATGTCTCAATTGGTTCCTCAAATCACTTGTTTCTCTCCTTGCTAAAGATGTGGCCGCCACCTTCCCCCAATCTGAAGAAGAAGCCATCAGCAAGGCCCAACAATTTGAACTCATTTATTCATAGTCAAGATACTTATATACAGTACTACCTGATGCCCCAAGACCCGTGCCATTTGGCCAAGACAAACCAGGAATGTCTCACTCAATGAATGGATTTATTGCTACCACTACACACCACAATTCACACCTCCAACAACCACCTATGTATGGAACACCTCAATATCCACCGGCATATGGTGGATCCTCTTATTATCCTCCACCCCCTTATCAACAACCATACCCCGTTGCCCTCCCTCCACCCATCAATCGACCACTGTTGGCACCCACTGTGCGCCCCGCGGCCCAACTAAGTTCAAGTACCCCCTCTACCTCAACTTACACCTTAAGCACTAGTGAAAGCACTATGCCTTCCTACATACCCTATAGACCATTTCCACCCAACAATCCATACTTTCCTTTTCTTGGTCCCCCTCAACCCATTATTCCACCACTAGGACACCCACAAGATGGGGTTAACTTTGTTCAACCTTCTCCCATTCAGCAATATCAAAATTTTGAACAACTGAATTCGGCTAATCTGACCCATCAGTCGAACAATGCCAAAAAGAAAGGAAAAAACCAAAACAATAATAATCTCGAACCAGGAGGGAACCAGAACCAACCTGTCGGGGGAAACCAGAACCATGGGAACCAGAACCCCCAAGGGGGTAATAATAATAAACGCAAAGGGAAGAAGAACAACAATATTCAGACAAACTTCCCTTGTGCCCTTTGCGGTGAGTATGGACATTATACTCACCATTTCCCCCAGATTGTAGACTTCAAATGGATAAAAGAATATAGAAATGGACCACGTCCCCCGATACAGCCTACTCCCCATCAAACCCCACAACAATATGTGTAACAACCCCCCCTAGTCATGTTACAAAACCCCATACCGCACCAAGGGGTGATGAACACCCAACAGGAGATGCACCCGACCCCACCACAGATAGGACAGTACGCCAACCCATGCCCTCTTATAGATTGCACTATCCTCCTTACTAGTGAGGAAGAAGTCCTTCTACAAACACATAGTCGTCAATACAACACCTTGGAGGCCACTAATCCCACTACCTCGGAGGCCAGCCCAATCACAACTAGCCCACCTTTGATGATTCTGCACCCTAATACTGAAACACCTCTTTGCATCCCTCGCATCCCATTACAAAGGAATGTCAACAACCCTCAAGCTAGGGCGGCCCACAATTATAGTTTGGTCGATGACTTGGCACAATACCCCATTGCCATGTCAGCCTTAGAAGTTCTTCAAACCTATCCTACTCAATGGAAGTCATTCCTTTCTACTTTGGGGGCAGTCAACCCTACTGATACTTGACTCATCACCTTCAATCTCAATATTGGGGAACCTCATCTCCCCGCTTTGTTTTCTTTCCAAATATCGGTTAAAATCTGGAACATCACAGTCCACCATTGCATTATTGATGAAGGTGCATCCACATGCATGATGTCCAAAACTGTCTGGCAAAAACTTGGCTCTCCAGAGCTCATATGATCCGCCATTATTCTGAGGGCTTACAACGAATGACCCTCGTCTCCCAAGGGGTTCTTCCAAAATGTCCCGTCGAACTCGGGGGCCAAACCATTCTTATTGACATTAAGGTTATCGATGCCCCGCTCTATTACAATATTTTGTTTGGTCATAGCTACATATATTCTATGAAGGCGGTCGCCTCTTCTATGTTTCGAACCATGATGTTTCCCCATAATGGAAAAATCATTATCATCGATCAAGTATCACATTATGAGCCTAGCCCTTCATCCAACATCGATAACATCCTCCCTTTTGTCCACACTAATCTGGATGCATATCCACTCATCGAGATCGACCCTAGAATTTTTAAGGACCCATCCTTGCTAGGGACATACCATGGAGCACCACCACTCATCCATCCCTCAGCACAAGTATGTGTCATCTCCACCAACGGAATGACAACTAAAGATACTCTCCCTCCCATGAAGGCCTCTTTTATCCCTAACGTCCCACGAGTCACAGAACTTCTCCCTCAAGAAACCCTTGGAACTTGTTCAGCTCTACTTGTTCCTGATCTTCCCCTCCCCCAGGTCCATATTTCGGTTTGGGAAATAGTCCCCCAAGCCATTACCCAAATCCCTTTCTTTTACCCTCCACCAGGTGCACAAGCTTTCCAAGTAGCCATAATGCTCACCC
>CBVK0100932615.1:0-19893 GCA_900067695.1 Picea abies | reverse complement strand
CCCCCCCTCTCTGTTCCCATTGTGAGAATCAGTGAAGCCCGATGGGGATTGTGTTGCAAGGCGAGTGCTTCACCAGAAGCGTGGCTGTTGGAGTTGGCTGCGTGCAACTGAGGGATTAGGGTTTCCTCAGCATTTCAGTTCCAACCCATCTCCTAGGGTTGATTCTGGTTAACCCTAAATGGAGGTGATTTTTTCACTCTCGTAACTGTTGGTGTGTGTCCAGATCACTCTATACCACCACTATGGATCATTAGTTACTCATGTATCCTATACCTATTGTAAATTATTCACTCCTTGAGTGTGGAAAATGTTTAATGAGAATTCTTTCATTCTTTCTCTACTTCTTCTTCTTTCTCCAATTCTCTCTGCAAATGTTTGTATTATTGTTTAGCTAGATCTATTTTGTGTAGGTTCAACACATTTACAGCCCCTCATGCATGGGGATGTTATCCTTCCTTTGTGTTGCACCATTAACAGTTTATGTGTGGTCCTTCTGTTGTGTGACTGTATTGGGGATAATATTATTCTTTGTTATTTCCCTTCCCTCTGTTGGCTTTGTGCACCCTACTTTCACTCATGTATTTAATGTTGAGGTACCCTTCATTTGTGATGAACCTACTTCGGTTGGTTTTTTTTTCTTTGCTGGATTGTTTTCATTTCCTGATTGCTTGTCCTTTGGTTGTTCTACTAGAGCCTTCCACTATTCTTGTCAGTATTTCATTACCCATTGGACTTCTTCTTCTGTGACGCAGTATCTCATCCGCAACCACTCCTTCTATGGAACCCTTTTGGCATGGATCCACATATTATGCCTCGATGATTTAAAATTTTCTATCATTTTGTACTCCACCACCTACGATGGGATGCTCCACATATGTGCTACCTTTTCTTGGATTTATTCAAGGTATGTCTTGAATATACTAACATTTTTTTTTCTTTATTTTTCGATAGTTGTGTGCCACAATGATTCATACTATGTTGTGTGACACATTAAAGTTCGCTGACAAAACATGGTTTATTTGGGGCGCTTCCAACACACCAATGCAATCAATATAATGAGCAACGAGTAACGAAACTATGTGCCTACATCTTTGGTTTCCTTTCAATAATCTAAAAATAGATTTAACAAGTATGGGCTCCAACTTAATACAGTTCCCTTCATGCATTGTGTGGTTTCTACTATTACGCCTAATGACACTTCCTCCTTGCAAAACTTCCTAAGTAATTTACAGGCCATCAGTTTGGTTGCTAGCCATATTGATGGTTCACTTGTCCAATTGATAATGATCCCTCTAGATCCTCTCTATGTCCCATAGGTATTCTTCATCTCTTATTCCAAGGCTTTCTCCTTGGTCTTGTCATGAAGGTATTGCGTAGGCTTCTCACCGTTGGTTGAAATACCTGTTATCTTAGCTATCAAGTCGAAGTCGATGGAAACTTGGGTATCCAACCACAAAATACCTCCATGTACTACTATCAGTAACTTCTTGACACAATTATTTCCATCCTTTCCCCTAAAATAGTTTGGTATCTCTAACAGGTTCATGCTTTCCAAGTATACCTGTTGCGTAAACTCTAGAAATATTTTAGTGTCCCTTACATCATGGTTTGAATAGTGCAGTTTTTATATGCATCCTAGTAAATCTATGACAACCTTTACTCTTTTTGGTATGTGTGGTAACACAATGGTTACCTATGGTTGTTATTGGATTAATCGGTAAATGCAGAAACAAACTGATCTCCCTGGATCCACCTAGATCTAGAACAAAACAAGACAGGACATGACACTTTCGTTGAGATCTAATAATTGAATTTACTATCTAACAAGATATGAGTGACATACCTTTGAATATCACTTCCTTGTATCTTTGTTGTCCTTTCTCCACTCTGGTGCTCTTATGATATTGGATCTGCAATAAAACACAAACCAACAAAAGTGAAAGAAATAATAGTATATTCAATGAAAACTTATGCATGTGATCAAGGAGTCATGCAATAAAATGAGAATGATTTTATGGGAAAGAAACATGACACTACATTATATTAATTAAAAGTGGAAGATACAACCAAACAACCTTGATTTTGCAAGGTTCGCTTCCAATGGCCCTTTTCTTCAATACACACACTTTCTCCAAACTTGCATGAAGAAGATCCACAATAACTTGATGGAATGAAATGAAGACCTCAAACATCAACTCGAGTATAATTCCTCACATAATTGTCAGCCTATTCCTTGAGTAACCTTGATTCCTTGCTTAACATTTTCCATGAGAAATCCATTCTTATATAGGTGAAAGAGAGATGGTTAAAGAGATTGGGATGATCCCACCAAATCAGAGAAGTGAGTAGGATCCCAATGATACAAATGCCACCTCATATTCTAGAAGATCCCCTTCTAGAAATTGCGTGAACCTCGACCTTTTCTTAGTCTTTTAGCATCGTCGCACCTTGGCTATAGGATAACCTACAGAAACGTCGCAAACCAGTTTCTGGATAGAATGCGGAAATCAGGCATTGGCACATCCTACGTATAGTGCAGCCTATGGCTATCTTATTTAATAGGGTTTTTTGGAAGAGAAATCCAATCACTTTTCTCATTAATAAAGGTTCTTTTGGGAACATGAAAACATGATATAAAAGGATCATTGGAGTGACCAAAATAATGTGTAGCGGAATGCCCCCAAAAGTATGAGGTTGGAACTCACGACAGCCGAAATACTTTGTAGAATGTGTGAGTGTTGGAAACAAAGAGCGCACCAATCAAGAACCTGCAAACCATCAAGCATCTACATAATATAATACCATTTCTGAGATACGCATTCTCATGCTCAAAATACAAGTGATTTAAATCATAAATGTCATTCATGGCCACCAATCATACATTGTGGATTCATGTCACCAAGATTCTACATGGCCACCAAGAATACACTATTGATCTATGCTCGTAGAAAACTCAGATTCGGACATAGCCACGAGACATACAAAGCGGATCTATGTGTCAATACAAGTCATAAATATTTTGTCACAACCTAGGCCAAAATAGTGAGATCCAGGGTCTTCAATCTCGTCATCTATAAGTGTGAATCTAGCCATCTGATTATAGGTGTTGAATTCAAACATGGTAGAAACCACTTGATTACCCGCCATTGATGAAAACCTTTAACAAGAGCGAGGGAAATCACCATTGATGTCAATGAATCCCAAGGTACCTTATTATAATCCAACTAATGTGAATAAATGAGTTGAAGTCGAACACTCGATGGAATCTTTTGATCATAGGTCAATGATGTGAACCCATTGTCGAAAGAGAAGAAACTTGTCATTCAGACATGTAGGCTCTAAGGTACTAAATGATTTCTAACTCTTGTTCCTGGATAATGAGTTGAAGTCGACAAGAACAGACTCATCATAGGAGGGCCTTGATGTATGCCCCATCAATGACACGAAATAAGTAACAGATTTGAGGTAGATCAAAGTACAAAAGTGATTTGAAACTAACACAGGGAAGGCCGACATGGTAGGAATTTATAATTGAAGATGGCCAACTCGATAGAGAGATTGTTTAGGGTTGGAATTCTCTTGAACATATGAATGACACGACATTGGTCTTGGCGGGATTGAATCAAGGACGACCCAATATATAATCTTGTAAAAGGTCAAACGAGAGACAAATGGATTTCCCAACCCAAATAAAATGATGAAGCGAGTGTCGTTCTCAAGAGAGACTATTACTGCCACTAACACAAATAGAGAGACACATTTCTTTTCCAAATTCCCCCCCACCATTTATGGTGAGTAACTCTTTATTTTTATGCAAGATTGAGGAGGATAACATATTCTTGTTGATGTAAGCTCATCCTTTAGATGAGAACCTCGGATTATGTTTAACGAACCCTAAGAAGGAGTGGTTCGGTTCTATATAGGTCTTTCGATGTTTGTTTGACGAGTCCAAAGAGAGAAAAATCGAGGGTTTTTCATGTTTAGAGAGTCTGAAAAACACTTAAAGAGAACTCTCTCAGTTCCTTTTTCATAGATTAGTTTGATGAGACCAAAAAAATGATAACCTACCACCCATCAAACATTTTATTCAAATACTTTTACGAGCGTGAAAAGAACAAGGTCGCTCGACAACCTTTTCAATTTTACGGAGGGTGAAAAGAGATTAAAGAACACTCCATGGGTGTTGTTTTTCGTGTTACCATCACGAGTATGAAAAAATATGACAAAAGTATACTCGGTTATGTTCTCATTGATTTACGAGCATGAGAAGAAACAAAACCTAAGCTTAGTATTTTTTCTAAAAAACCCTAAAAGGATCTGTACATGCGACAAATGTAAAAACAAACCAAAAAATTTATCTGTGTTCCATCATTCTCACTCCTAGATCTCTTACCTGCAAAAAATCAAATACTTGCAATGTCGATAGGACTTTAATAAATATGGGTAAAAACCTCTTTTTACCATTCCATTGTTATTTCGCCCAAAACTTGTCTCAAAACCCTCGTTTAACCTCAAACTTTCATTGCAGATTGTAGGAGGCATGATCGGTCATTTGGGGAATGGTCTTCATTGAATAGGTAATCTTCTTTTCCTCTTCATTTTACATGGATTAATTTTTTATTTCATTGGTTAAAAGGATGTTTTTTGGGTTGAATTCATGAGGGTATTTTCCGACGGAGGTCGTCGGAGGTGCCTTATATCATGGCCTGCGACGATCCAAGGTCTCCACAAGCATACCTATGGCTACCCTACAATGATTCCTCACTATGTGGATGCTTTCACCTACGTCGTTCGCAACATAAAAAATTCTTATGGATGTTTGGCCAATAAAAAATCCTAGGGAGGTAAAATAAAGATGCTAACTTCTCCTTGTGGCGCCAATGTAGGTTTTTTACGGTCATAATGTTGGAGTAGAGGGGGAGATAAAATGACGATGATGATTACTTCATTGTGAATGACTCGAGAACAGTTAATTCCCTTCGGTAGTGTGGGATTATGAAGTTCTTCAATATTTAGGGCATGAGATCCCAATTAAGGTTGCTTGAATATTTAG
The DNA here is from genome assembly GCA_900067695.1 of Picea abies. Lineage (NCBI taxonomy): Eukaryota > Viridiplantae > Streptophyta > Pinopsida > Pinales > Pinaceae > Picea > Picea abies. The sequence continues at coordinate 14,840 of CBVK0100932615.1, read as the reverse complement.
TCCACATGTGGGATGTGGATCAATAGATATTCCATGTTGGGGCCCATGTACTCAGTCTAGATATCGAGAATATCTATTTTTTTATGGGGTTGTCTTGTCGTGGGTCCCATGTGACCTTGACAGGTAGCAGGGGTGGTGGTTTGACGATGAATGAGTACATTCGACAATACTGTGTACCAAAGGCTAAGAGATGTAGCAGCAAGGTCACTATTAGGGATGTCTAGACCATCCTTTTCATCATCTCTCGTATGGTGGGGAGTGCATATCCTCATATGTCTCTTCAGAGATACTTCCAGTATGGAGTGGAGTGCATGGATCCCCATGTATTTAACTATTTTGATGGGCTCCTCAAGAGCATGAAGAAACATTTGACCAAGTGTAGGAAAGGTGAACTAAAACAATTCAGATATAGGTCAATTTTTGTGTCCTTCTTCCTGGAGAGGGTTCCACACTTGTGCCTATAGGTAGAGTGGGGCATACCATCCCCACAAGATCCAATAATGAAGAGGTGGTGTGACCTCATGGCTCAGAATGTGACTGGTCCTATCGTCATATATAATGATGTGTTCTTTGATTGGTTGAAGCCCCAACTGCTTATGGTATATGAATATGCATACATCTGCTTGGACTTCATAGGTGACCTAGACTTAGTTTCTCCTAAAGGTTATCAATGGGGGACCTTAGGTAAGAAACAAATTTTGTTTTTATAATATTTTTGTAAATATTTTGAAATATAAAATGTTTTTATGTTCTTAATCAGATGACTAATCAAAAACTCCTTGACAATGCAAATGTGGGACCTCATCAACCTCCAGGTATATCTCCCATACAAAGGCAAGGGGAGAGAGTTGATGTAGTAGTATTGGTTGTTGTTGACAACGAGGCTATAGAGCAAAAATTGGAGGGGTTGACAATAGATGTCCTAGATATCTCTATTAATGAGATCCTGAGACATTACCAGTTCCATACAGTGGGTGTATCTGGTTCTATCAGTCGACTGCTTCATAGAGTAGCATGGGAAGTCGTGTGTTATCATCAGCAACATCCTTGGTGCTATTTTTGTATATGAATCTACATGCTTCACATTTTTTATATTTTTCTCTTCGGACAAAAATACTTTTTGTAAAACTTTTATCGTTATATATACATGAGGCTCCTACCGGATTACTTTCTTTATATACAAAATTTGATTGGATTTATAAGTGTCTCAAATGTATGTCTAACACATAATTAGCTAATGCATCTGTTAATGTACTTAGACATCTACGAATGTGTTGATAATCAATGTAATCAAAATGACGTTCCAAGAGGTGGATTCATAAATATACCCTTAACAAAGTAGAACTTAGGATATCATAGACATTACTCAATTATAGTACTACTAATTGTGAATTGATTCGTACAATAAGATGACATATTCTAAGTGAAATAGTGTCGGTAAACAATTCGATGACTACACTGTATTCCACAATATTATTATTTGCATGACCGAGGGAAGAACTGTGTAGACTGATTAATTCGATCGTAGGTGCATATATTGCCCAAGTAGCAGATGCTAATTTATGAGTACTACGACTAGCACCATCGATGAAGCCAATGTAGGCTAGCAAAGACACCAACATATTGAAACCAAGCACAACGCAAGGTAAGCAGTTTGGTGTCAAAAGAAAACAATGAAAAAGTACACAAAAGTAGCACACAAGAGTATGATACAGTAAAAATACAATCACTCATGAAAAAATGACTTAAGAATAGTACTTCTTCAAGTAAATCCCATTTATGGGTTCACTCAAAGGAATGCCATCATAATCCACTAATTCATAGGCTCCCTTCTCCAACACTCATTTGACAATATAAGGGCCTCTCCACATAGACTCAAATTTTCCGACCCCTAATAAATCATGATCTTGTTCGTAGAGGAAAACTAGATCATCTTAAGAGAAAACATGTGGCTTGACATGTTTTTCATATTGGGCTTTGAAACACCTTTTTTGAGTTCCAATAACCAGGGCGACATCACGATGGGTTTCATCGAATTGCATCAGGTACAATAGACGTTCCTCTTCAGTATAGGTGTTTGGGAGAAGTTCAATGGCTACTTTCAAAGATGGTATCTCACATTGAATCAACAAAACAACTTCGATACCATAAAATAATTGGAAAGGTGTGAACCCAGTGGCAAACTTGACAGATGTCCTGTAGGCCCATAATGTTGAAAACAACATTGTGTGCCAACTTGTTTTTATCAATTACTATCATCCGTCGAAGCATAGTAATAAGAACTTTATTTATCGCTTCAACCTAGCCATTGGCTTGTGGATAATAGGGGGTTGATTTTTCATGCCAAACACCCAACTTTTCAGTAAGCTTGGATATCATGAAATTTCAAAAATGGCTACCGTGATCAGTAATGATAGCTTGGGGTACACCAAACCGAGTAATGATATGATTGAATATGAATAAAGTTTATGTTTTCCTAGTTTTATCGAATGTAGGAATTGTCTCAACCCATTTAGTGAAATAATTCACCGCTACAATGATGTATCCATGCTCCCCGACTAAGTGAGGATTACATTTCATGAAGTCAATGCTCCATTTTGCGAAAGGACCAATGGAAACTACAAGGTGTAAAGGAGCGGAATGAGATATTATCTTAGAATTATACGTTTGTCAAGCATGGAATTTCTGGATGACAGTGATATAGTCTTTAAACAAAGAAGGCAAGAAGTATCCTAATCGTAAGATATTTTGGGTAGTGGCATACCTAGACATATGGCCGCCACATGCTCCGGAGTGGCAATCATTCAAACATTTCTCAACCTCATTGTAGGTGAGACATCGTTGGAAAATAAAGTCAACACCATGGAGATAAAGAGTGTCATCGAGAATTATGTATTGACGGGCTTCATACCGTATATGACGATGGTTTGTGCTAGAAAGGTCAGGCCAAAAAGTTTGAGTATGGAGATAAATGATAATATCTCCATACCAAACATCATGATAACTGATCAGAAAGAAGGATTCATTAGGTAAAGAATCCTCTGCCACATTTTTTGTCTCATTTGAGGGAAGGTCACATATCAATTCGGCAAAAACCAAATATTTCTTAGACATAGTGCGTTCAAATTCTAAGTCAAACTCCTGGAGAATCACTATCCATTTCGAGTAATTTCCCTCAAAAAATTGTCAAGTGAGGATGTGTTGGATGGGGTTTCAATCGGAAATAACAGTGGTCTTACATAATAATATATAATGACAAAAACATTGGACAGATTGAACAACTACCAAGGCCAGTTTCTCCACATGTAGGTATTTGTCTTCGGTGGTCATGAGACTCTGACTAAAATAGTAAATTACATGTTCGTCATGAAAATCATCTTCTTGGACTAAAACCATGGAAATGGTAGAGTCAGAAGCAGTGAGGTAGAGGAAATAGTCTCGACTATAATCCCGTGGAAAAGTAGTGGTGTACAGGTTAAGGAAAGTTTCAAAGCTTTGAAGGATTTGTTGGTAGTATCATCCCATACAAACTCGTAACCTTTTTTCAACAATCGAGTAAATCCCTTTGTTAACTTGGTGTAATTTGGAATGAATTGATGCAAAAAAATTTCCTTCCCTTGCAAACTTTGAAGCTCGTGTAGTGTGAAAGGAGGAGGTAGATTACGGATAGCCTCAACCTTCAAAGGGAATACCCTAATTCCATGTAGTGACACAATAAAACCCTAAAGTTGACTGGACTCCACACAAAAAACACATTTGTGTGGGTTCAAATGTATACGATAGAAACGACAGCGAAGGAAAATGGCTCAGAGGTGTGTCGGGTGATCTTGGCGATGCATGGAATGCGTTGGTAGATCATTGAGATGCGGTTGTATGATGTGCTTGATATCATGAAAATCATAAGACATGGCGCGTTGAAAAGTTGCACCAGCGTTCTTTAAATCGGAAGGAAGTTTCCGGTAGTAAAAGGTACCCCAAGAACAAATGAAAGCATTTTTGTGTTGATCCGCAGGAAAAATATTAATCTGATTATAGTCGAAGAAACCATCCATTAAGGAGAATATTTCTCTCCTGACGTAATCATCGACGATCTGGTCAATGAAGGGGGTTGAATAACTGTCCTTAGGACAAGATTTACTAATATCCCTATAATCTACACATACACAGATTGTGCCTTGTTTCTTATTTACTGGAACTAGATTAGATACCCAATCAATTAAAGCCACAGGATAGATAAAGCTAGCCTTAAGAAGTTTTTCAACTTAGAGTTTGATAGCAGCAGATTTACAACGATGGACTAGGAGAAATCTCTGTCGGACAGGTTTAGCATCCAGGTAGGTCTTAATTTCATGCACAACGATATCATGATCAATACCTGGCATACCTTCATAGCTCCAAGAGAAAACGTCCCAAAATTCTTGAAAAATGGCTTTATAAGTGACGATCTCATAAATGGAACATGAGGCTTTGATGTGAACATTTTTTATGACTCCAGGTTTAATGGATATGTCAAGAGGAACGATGGGTGAAATGTTACTCAGGTTCTCTTCATATAGCACATCATGTGGTGACTTAGGAACAGATGAAATGACAACAATGGTCGATGAATTTGAAATATGTTGGTAAATCTCTATGGTGTGTTGCTCTAGGAAAAGAATGGAACGATGATGTCCATCATCCCATGGGGTGTCTTCCATAGACATGAATGACATGATCATTTATTCGGTAGGAAAAATCATGTGAAACAGATCGAGAGATGAATCACAAAGAGAGGGAGTAGAAGGGGTTGCAAATTAAATGGCTTGATAAGTGGATTTAAATAGACTTAAGGGAATTTGTTCTCCACAGAGAAGATAATCATCAGGATCAGGTATTATGCATGGATCCTGAGGTGTGGGGATTTCATGAACAGAGGTGGAAATCATGTTGATTGAGGTGAAAAAAGGAGGGGGAATATATGGTGGTGGGATTGGGAATGTCCCTATGAAATTTGAATCTTTCAGAATACCCACATCGACATTCTCATACCCAGGAGGTGTCTTTGAGATGAAGGGTACGTTGCTAGTATGTGAATCAAAATTAAAAAAGGCCAATTGGTCAACAGTGACGACCTTTCCTTGGTGTGGGAAATGTAACACATGGAAAAGGGTAGACACAACTACATGCATGGAATCAATATAGCTACAACCAATTAAGAGGTTATAGTCAAGAGGTGCATCAAAGACCTCGACATCAACATTGACCGATTTTCCTTCCAACATAATGGATAGTGAGGGAATAACACCATAGGGTTTAAAACCAGAACCATTGAAGTCCTTAAGTGTATTGTGTGATTTGGTGAGGACAGGAGAGCCAATGTATTTCGAATAGGTAACATACATAACTCACTTCGAGGCGCCCTCATCAATAATGGTTCTACAAATATTCTTTTTCTCTACAACAACTTGAATCTGAAATGTTAACCGAGGAGGTATCCTTGGAATGTGATCTTCCAGGTCAAATATTATCAAATTCATATCTGTGGGATCAATTCCACCAATGGATTTTAACAGTGCCTTTCGTTGAGTGGGACAACTTTGAAGGACTTCGAGAGCTGACATTGCAAAGGGTGCTTGTGTAAGGTCTTCTACAATACTGTTGTTTTGCGAAACACCTGCATGAGGATTAAAGGCAAACTTTCGAACAACGCCCTTTGGAGGAGGGTAGAGAAATGTATCAGGACCCGGTCGTTCAATATGAAGAGGACCATTGGGAGGTGAAGTTGAGGGAGGCGTTTGAACAGAAGGAGGTGGCATATTGTCAACTTTCACCTTTGAAGGAGAATAATCTTTGGCTCGAGTTGTGATTGCAATGTTATTCTTTTTAGAATCACTAGTACACATAAGGACATATGAACTGGTGGAAGGAGATGGTTGGTCATGAATGAACAATTGGGTCTATTGTTGAGAAGGGAAAGGTTGGGACAAAACAAGAGGTGTGGGAGGCTTCCCGGCCCCTTGAAGAAACTTAGTGACCTCAACATGTCTTGGACAATCTTTCGTGTAGTGATAGTCACCACAGATAAGGAAAGGATATCAAGGTTTATTCTTATCCGTATCATCAACAGGTTGTGTTTTGGGTTTTTCATATTACGGGTTATTATTTTTATCCTCCTTGTTCTTACCCTTTTCTTTTTTATATTTGTTTTTGCTGAAAGGTGTAGATTGATTGAAATTAACCTCAGAAGTTTTTTCGGTGGAAGGAGTAGGAGTCAGAGCACTTTGAACATTAGAAACAATAGATTTGGGATTGGTGTGATTGGATAGCGTGGATTTAGCATTAGCATGGAAGGTGCCAATCACACCATCAACAACATGATAAGTTGTTTGGGTTATTGAGGTAGCGGTGGTAGAAGGGTGAAGAGCATCAGGGATCAATTTGTAAAGAGTGTATGTTTGCAAATAAACGAGATCTAGGTATCGAGCGTGACTAATCACCTGCTCTTCAGTGACAACTCCACCCATGGAAATATCACGAGTGATTTTAGTGGTGAATGATTTGGTGAACCACTCAACCAATAAATGATCAAGAAGGTCGATTTTGATCAAGCGTCTTCTCCGCCTCCACTCATGAATGTGATTGGAAATGTGATTGGAAAAAGATTGTTTAAAGGAACTCAAAATATTGGTTCTTGTCTCGTATAGAATTGGAAATTGGTAATGTCTAAGGAAAGCCATGGCTAGGGTATTAAATTCATTAAATAAACCTTGTGGTAATTCTATGTACCACTTTGTTTTTGAACCTGTGAGAGTTCGTTGGAAGAGTCGTAATCGAATGGAGTCGTCCATCAATGTGTTGGAAGAACACCAAAGGTGAAAAGTCATAACATGATTTTTTGGGTCTTCTCCCAGTCGACTGTCAAACTTGGGAATGTCGGATGGTAATTTGGCTGGTATAATGGGATAATGGGGAGAATGTAAGATAGCAGCATTCAATATCCTAGACAAGTCGGGTAAATCCAAAGTGGCTAGAAAAGAAAATTGTCTATTCACTTGAGGATACTAGTGAATTTTGGGAGTAAGTCCCGTCAGTATACTAGTAGGACCGTAAGTAGTCTGGATGTAAGTGGAGAGTCCTGAAAGATTCTTTCATGGAGGATTTGGAGGCATATATCCCATAGGGTTGGGTTGATTAGAAATCTTCCCTTGAAGAGGGACACTAGAGTGAACATTCAGACCCCAAGTGTGATTCAAAGAACCTGGATACGATTGGTCAAAGTTAGGGGGTACAAAAATGTTAACTTGAGGATGTTTCCCCACATATGATTGTGGATTTCCTTGGACAAGAAGGTTCAAAATTTGGGCCAATGATCCCAGTGTGTTATGTCCATATAGTGGGTTATAGGCTCCAACCTGAGGTTGTGCCCTAGTCTGAGGTTGACTCCCAAATTGAGGTTTTCCCCCAGCTTGAGATTGCACTCTAATGGGAATATGGTAACTAGAAGTGAATGACTGATGGGTTCCTCCAATCAGATTGGAGCCACTAGGGCCAGATTCCCCAATAAAATGTAGATAAGGCACTTTGGAGAGGACCTGGGAAGGTGTAGGAACAAAACTAGCAGCAACATTGTACCCAGGAGGAACAAAAACTCCAGAAACTTTGGATGGAACCTGGGTAGGGATGGAGATGGAATTATTCAAAGCATGATAACTAGGGGGAAGTGACGGGATAGGTCTAGACGAAAGTGGTGTTCCAATGAGAGTTGGGTTAACCACCACTTTATCGGTAGTAATAGTCATAGCGTCTGGAACCATATTAGAATGGGCCATCTGGAGGGAAAAACTTGAGTTAGGACCAATTGACTATGTGTTTGGAACAACGATGGTATTGCTAGTTGTACTAGAAAAATGGTTTAAAGGTACCGTGTAGGTAACAGATGTTTCGGGAAGTTGTGATACGACAGGTGAATCAGGACCTACCCCCAAGTTATCATAAAGCTCCTACACAGTGCGAGGTGGGTCTCTAAATGAGTCACTAGAAACAAGGGGATTCTCTACTCCAGGGAATGTATAGGGTCAGTTGGTGTTACAGAAGTTTCAATAACAAGTTCTCTTGATGAATTCATCTAGAGACTACGTCTCTCATATCCACTATATGATAATGGAGTTGGATAAAGTCGGAAATACTCTAGAGAATCATAAATAATTTGGAAATCTTTTAAAGAGTTTGAACTTTCCAATTGTGAGGTTGCGTTGTCCTGGACTGCTCTCTGCTCAGGAGATCCCTTCGGTGAATTAAGAGGCAAAGGGAGGTAACTTTTTGGATCTTCCGGGGGTATCCCTTGCATCCTACGTGAACGGTGTGGAGGGTCAATGTTGGTTGAACAAAAAAAATTACGGAAAAAATCTAGCCAACTATGGAAACAAGCAACACTCGCTAATAAAATATAGAAAACAAACTAAGAAAACAAACATTCTTATTCTGAAGTCACTATTTGGTGATGAAATCCAACGTTGCAAAGTCAACACAAGAAGGGGCTAGGATAGAGTGGGTGGAAAAGTTACGTTGATGACCTTCTTAATGGACTTACACCCTAGTGCAAGCTCCCACACATAATCATTGGTATACCCTCCAAGGAGCCTGACTGAGTCTGGCCAATGTCAATTCTAGGTACCGTGAAGACTTTCCCCTCCACAGTCACCTCATGTAATACCCTAAAGAGATAAGTTGCTAAGGTTACCAAGAACAATAGTGATGCCTGGGGAAACAGTCGACAGTCTGATTCACACATAAGGGAAAGGTATCTAGCCCGAAATTAACTCTAAAGGATTCCACTCATAATTGTGGGTATACCTTCAAGTGACCCCCGTAATACGTGAAATATCTACACCAATACCAATAAAGTAGGGTGAGTAACGTTTCTAGCCTTAATGTGACCTCAGGTTTTACCCTTGTGTGAGAAGGGCTTCCCAGGACAAAATTTTGCAAGTGGATTTGAACACTCCCTATCACAAGATCCTACAGCGTGTTGGATGCTTTGGAGAGTGTGCCTCACAGCCTATTCCAAATCTCTAGCCTAGATAATGTTGGTGAGAAGAGTTTCTAGAAAATAAAAGCTACTAATGAATTTGAAAATTACACAGTGTTTTAGAGGCTATTGTTTACTCAAGAGGGAGATGGAGATGAAACTAATGTTGTATGAAACCTTGACCCAATAATATGCAATAAGAGATTAATGATGAAATCTTCCAGTTTGATGAACTCTAATTATAGTAGGTGAGATCGGAAGAGCACCCTAGTGCAAGCTCCCACACATAATCATTGGTATACCCTCCAAGGAGCCTGACTGAGTCTGGCCAATGTCAATTCTAGGTACCGTGAAGACTTTCCCCTCCACAGTCACCTCATGTAATACCCTAAAGAGATAAGTTGCTAAGGTTACCAAGAACAATAGTGATGCCTGGGGAAACAGTCGACAGTCTGATTCACACATAAGGGAAAGGTATCTAGCCCGAAATTAACTCTAAAGGATTCCACTCATAATTGTGGGTATACCTTCAAGTGACCCCCGTAATACGTGAAATATCTACACCAATACCAATAAAGTAGGGTGAGTAACGTTTCTAGCCTTAATGTGACCTCAGGTTTTACCCTTGTGTGAGAAGGGCTTCCCAGGACAAAATTTTGCAAGTGGATTTGAACACTCCCTATCACAAGATCCTACAGCGTGTTGGATGCTTTGGAGAGTGTGCCTCACAGCCTATTCCAAATCTCTAGCCTAGATAATGTTGGTGAGAAGAGTTTCTAGAAAATAAAAGCTACTAATGAATTTGAAAATTACACAGTGTTTTAGAGGCTATTGTTTACTCAAGAGGGAGATGGAGATGAAACTAATGTTGTATGAAACCTTGACCCAATAATATGCAATAAGAGATTAATGATGAAATCTTCCAGTTTGATGAACTCTAATTATAGTAGGGAGAAGGTATTTATTTGGAAGCACAGAAACTACGAAATGTAATTTCTTTTTCTTGAATGAACACAATTCCAAACAATCATAAGCTATGAATGTTTATTTAAAAAAAAAATTGAATGCAAATTTTTTTCTTATCAACGATTACTTAAAAAGAATAAATGACTTTAATTGTTCCTTTCCAAAACCAAGTCAGAGATATAATGAAGAAAGGAAAAGTAATCAAAGAAAATAGATACACTCAACAAATACCCAAATCAAACTTTCAATGAAGATAAAAATGAGGATGACAAGAAAGTGTTTTGCTAAATGAAAACGAAAATAGTTTTCCAATCAATAGAAATCGAAAAAATGTAGAACAATCCAAAACTTTAAATCAAATCAAAGACTTTTATCAATCAAGTACTCATATCTAGATCCAAAGATTATATCCTTGTTGACAAAAACAAGAAGTAAAAACTTGTAAAATGACAAAGAAGGGATTTCAATCCCTAAAAACCAATCAACAACAAGTCTTAAACTCAGAAAATAGTCAGATACTGGGACCAAAAGTTCTTCCTAGGTGATCAAACAAAAACTAGGTGACAGAAGACAAAAAGGCCTAATCCAAAACATTCTACAGGAAACGTCACAGCCCAACAGTAAGGTGCAGTGCAGCCAAAAGTGGTCTCCACAGGATAGCTATGGGACATAATGCGACAATTCCACACTGAATCAAATAAGCAGGATGTGGCAATCCAGGAATGTTGCAGACTGTATATGGGATACAATGCATCTATCTCTATAAACAAAGAAAAATTTGAAAAATGACAAAGATTCTAAATGAACTTTCAGACCCAGAGAGTCCATATGGATCACCCACATACTCAAAGACTAGGCTAAAATTAAAGGAGGTAGGATAAAGGTAAATGGAGAGAAAAAACCAAAAACAAGTCGTATCCCCAGTGGAGTTGCCAATTTTGTTATTGGATTAATCGGTAAATGCGGACACAAGTTGATCTCCCTAGATCCACCTAGATCTAGAAAAAAACAAGACAGGACATTATGCTTTCCCTAAGATCTAATCATTGAATTTACTATCCAACAAGAGATGAGTGACATACCTTTGAATATCGCTTCCTTGTATCTTTGTTTTCCTTGCTCCACTCTGGTGCTCTTATGATATTCGATCTCCAATAAAACACAAACCAACCAAAGTGAAAGCAATAATAGTATATTCAATGAAAACTTAAACCAACCAAAGTGAAAGCAATAATAGTATATTCAATGAAAACTTATGCATGTGATCAAGGATTCATGCAATAAAATGAGAATGATTTTATGGGAAAGAAACATGCCAGTATATTATATTTAGTAAAAGTGGAAGATAGAACCAAACATCCTTGATGTTGAAAGGTTCCCTTTCAATGGCCCTTTCCTCCAATACACACACTTGCTCCAAACTTCCATGAAGAAGATCCACAATAACTTGATGGACTAAAATGAAGACCTCAAGAATCAACTAAAGTAGAATTACTCACACAATTCTCAGCCTATTCCTTTATTAACCTTAACTGCTTGCTTAACCTTTTCCATGAGAAATCCATCCTTATATAGGAGAACGAGAGATGGTTAAAGAGATTAGGATGATCCCACGAAATCAGAGAATTGAGTAGGATCCCAACCATACAGAAGCCACCTAATATTCTAGAACATCCCCTTCTATAACTTTCGTGAACCTCAACCTTTTCTTAGTCTTTCAGCATCGTCGCACCCTGATTATAGGACAACCTGCAAAAATGTCACAAACCAGTTTCAGGACAAAATGCAGCAATCAAGCATTGCCGAATCCTGCGTATAGTGTAGCCTGCAACTATCTTGTTTCATATTATTTTTTAGAAGAGAAATCCAATCACTTTTGTCGTGAAGAAAGGTTATTTTGGCAACATGAACACATGTTGTAAAAGCATCATTGGAGTGACCAAATAATGTGTAACCGTGGTTCCTTGCATGGGGATCTCTCGACATGTTTTTTTCCTTTCCTCTTTCTTGGATCACTTCAGGGATTTGATTATGGATACATTTTTTATTCCTCTTCCTATCGGCCAGAATCATGTTGCGTCGTGATCTATGTTGTTGGTGTTTTTTCCTCCTGTGTTGGTTCTACACTAGCTTGAGTCCTCGTCTTGTCAGACTCAGTTCTTTCCTCATCTTCTTCCTCTATGGGTCAAATGGTTTCCTGCTTCACGTTTGTCTCTACTTCTTTGTTTGGTAGTTCAATCTATATCTATTTTTTTTCCCCTCAACTAGTGTAGGAATCACTAGTTTGATGACAAGGGAAGGGATCGCATCCACATCCACCACTCCCTCCATCTACATAGGGTTTATTGATTCTATTATTGGCTCCTATGAAAACCTTGTGTATATTCATCTATGCCTTTATATCCTGGTATGAACTTCAACTTTAGGAGGAACCATCTTTCTTAAATCTAAAGGGGTTTACTTCTAAAACCTCATTGTCGATCTACTAAATCTCTTGTTTTATCTTCGTTCTGCAGTTCTGTGTTCATTCGAATTCACAATGTGGCTTTGTCGAACCCTAATTTTTCTTCTAATTTGCTATCATAAATTCTCCAAATCTTGATGGGAACGCTTCAATTACTATCATAAATGTTCATTTGGATCCTTCTTTTTATGGTAACCATTTTTTCTTTTTCCCAACTGTTTCATTTTTCCAATGTGTTTCATTTTTCTATTGTGATCTATCTCTGGTTCACAATTATTTCCTTCTATTGTTTCTATCATGCACGCAATATCTTCACTTCTTGTTGTCATGAATTTCTATCTACTGTGCACTGTTATTCTCAATTATATGTCTATCACTTATTCCTCTAGATACTTCTTTTTGTATTTTTCTTTATTTTTATAGTTTTCTTTTGCTTTTTCTTTATTTTAACTCCTAATATTTACAATATTTACAAGTCTACTTGTAGTGGTAGAACTATTGAGGATTAGTGGGTTGACTGTCCCTATACAAGTTTAGTTGACTACCATTCACTAGTCCTTGAAATTCCTTGCCTGCTAAATCTTACAGTTGTACAACACATCCATCTATGACATACTTTATCTGGTATGGTCCTAGCCAATTCATTCTAAGTTTCCTTGTGTTCTACAAATACTTGTTGTAATAGAGGAGAACCAAATAACCTACTTTGAAGTTATTCTTCTTAATATGTTTTTCATTCCATGCTTTATCTTTTTCCTTATGTACCTTCTAGTGGAAACCTGGTACAATTTTATCTTCTTCTAATTCCATAATTTATGCTAATCATTCCTGTGTTGTTCCTCTTTCTGTTATTTTTGTAATACATGCAATGCAAATACTTGGTATCAAATAATCCAAGGGAACTACTGCTTCCTGTCCATACACGAACCTAAAGGGTTTCTTCCCTATTAGCTTCTTGTATGTAGTCCTACAAGCCCATAGTTTTGTTGGTGCCTTCAAATCCTAGTCATATTTGTTCACATTGCAAATATTTGCCAAGGAATTCTCCAATATCTTGGTAAACACTTCAACTGTCCAATTATCCTGAGGATGATAAGGAGTTCTTTTCTGATGATGTATATCAAATTCTTCCAGCATTTCCTCAATTGTATTGTTGATTAAGTGAGTCCCATGATCTATCATCAACATTAGTTGGCATCCAAACCTTGTCAATACATGTTCAACCAGTTGCAGGCTATGCACTGCAATCCTTCAGTGTTGTTTCCTTGAACCATCTGGTCAAGTATTGTGTCACTATAATAATATATATGGCTCCTGATATTCTTGCTAGTGGATTAATTGGACCTACAAAATATACTTCCCACTTATCAAATACTTGTAAATTAATTTGAGGTCTCAGTGGCATCTCATCCCTCCTAGATGGATTTCCATCTCTTTGAAAAACATCACACTTTTGATAGTATTCCTTTGCATCCTTGTGAACTAATGGCCACTATAATAGTGCGCATAATACCTTCTTTGTGGTAGATTTTCCTATGTAGGGTCCTTCAACAATCCCTTCATGTTCTTTTGTTAAAATGCTAGGACTTTCATGCTCCACAAAACATCTCCTCAAGATGTTATATACTCCAAGTTTGTATAAATGACCTGCAATCAATTGATAGTCTACAGGTATGACCACCAAAAGTTTCTTCTACATAGTTTTAAATTATTTTGGTGCAAACCCTGTACTCAAAAACTCAATAATGTCATCCAAATAATCATCATCTATATGTACTGAAAAAAATTATGCATATGGAAAGTTTTCTTCCAAATTATTTGGTTCTTCTCCATTAGCTATCCCGGATAAGTGATATAGTCCTGTATTCAATCTTTTAGGCTTCACCAAAAATTCAAAATCAAATTCCTGGAACAAAAGTATTCATATTCATATCCTTCCTCCCAACATTGGCTTATTGAATAAATATCTAAGAGAATAATGATATGTGAACATATTTAAATGTGGCCCTAATAACTAATGCCTATATTTATGCAAAACATACAACATAGTGTTGACGGGCGAAACTGTCTGTCCGTCAATTGAGAGAGTGGAACCAGTCCGGGGTTGTCTAAATAACCCAAGCCGCTTGGAATGAACCACCCTGACGGGTTTAATGGCTCTGTTGGCCATTCTAAGGTTCTAAGAAAACTAAAGAGAAAACTAATCTAAACTAACTAATCTAACTAAAACTAATAAAACAAACTAAACTAACTAAAACTAACAAAATAAACTAAAACTAAATACAAGAAACTAAACTAACTAATAATAAATAAAAACAAGCTAATACACTAATCTAATTAAAACAAACTACTTAATTAAACTACAACTAAATATAAACTACTCTAACTATTATATACAATCTA